>CAJPEV010001428.1:13581-66344 GCA_905338385.1 Darwinula stevensoni
GAGGAGGGGGGGGGGGGGGGGGGGGGGGGGGGGGGGGGGAAGGGAAGCCGAAATGGAGCTTTAAATATGTTTGGAACAATCCTGTGTTGAGGCATGCTAAATTTCGTTCCTCTAGATGCTCTCAGAGAGGAATACGAGGAGTTGGAATATTGTAACGGGAACGAATTGATGATAGGGAATAGGATAGGGCTGCCGAAGCCAATTGATATCAGCTGCTGAAATCACTTCTGCATATAAGGGTTTGTTTCAATCCCGTCTGGGAATTGTTCCTCTGAGGATGCAGGTGCGTTTTCCAGTTTTTGTCGTCGGCTTGAAGGACTGCGATATGAATTAGCAAGAAAGTAAATGATAAAAAAAAGAATTTCATTATTTAATTATGCATTTAATCTCCAATTGCATGATGCAAGTTGGCATCAAAACAAAAATGATAGACCACGAAAAGAAATTCTTCCCTCCCCCCTCCTCAAAGAATTCATAGTGAAATATTTTAAAATATATATTAAAATTAAATGATAATTGGCACGAGAAATTTTTTCTACCACCTTTTCACATTTTCCACAATTAGGATTAAATTCTTCTTGCCGAATGAGCACGCTGACTGTCCAGTCTTCTGCATATTCACAAAAAAGAGTTTATCATTACTTAATACTTCGTCATGGTAACAATTTATTGCGAAACATGATGGTAATTGCTTTACGGAAAATCAATGATAATTATGTCCTGTTTGCGATGACGGGCATTTTTTTCACTCGCTTGTCATTAGGATCCCGAAAGGGAGGTCGTATTCATGGAAATAATGAGAAAGGAGGAGTAATGCTCAAAATGCATTATGCAAAGCTGACGTCGGCACTCGGTTTCTTCATTTTCGAACCTAAGTGAAAACTGATGGATACTGCCGATTGATAGTGTCGCTAGGAGCTACCCATTCGGCGGTGGGTGCCGTTGTTCTTCCTCGATGATAGAGGTTAGCACGTTCCGTGGTGAATCCTTCATTCGCAAGTAACTCGCCGTTAGGGTACAACGGGTCGAGATGCAGCCAGTCTTGAAGACGTTTCTCCTTGCGTCCTCCGATTCACTCTCGGTGACGTTCGCGATAGGGTGCCGAAGCAGTGCGTTCCTGATCGGTTGAGTGTCCCTGTGCTTCCGTTTCTTTCAATTTCGTTCGTTCGCCGCGTCCACGCGGATCCCGGTCGCGAGGAAGAAAACTGTTTTCTGGGTTTTTCCCGTCTATATCGCTCTTACAATGTACCACTTCGTGTAAAGTCGGTTCCATTTCTTCTTATTTCCTCCATAACGATTGCCTGCAAAACGCACGTCCTCAAACTTAGACGACAGCATAATTGCGTCATTATTCGAAGTCAGAGTTTTCCACCAGGTAATAGATATGCGAACCCCTGGAGTCTCTTCGGCGAGCTAAAGCCTTTCCGGTTTCGTCGCTGAGAGCAGGATCCAGATTCGTCGGCTCGACCTTCGACTCATCATCGGGACGCGGAAAGCGAAAAATAATTACGCGTTTTTCTTCCCCACCCATCATGGTGCTGATGAACAAACAATGACGCGGCAATCGTATCCGTTACCGCTCGCGGTTTTTCCTTTTGCTCGAAACCGGATCCATGCGGTCGATCCCAGTCCAGACCGACATACTTCCGGGTCGTGTGCTGCGTGAGCAACGGTCGCCCTGTTCATCTTTAAAAAAAAATTGCGAAAATCAAGGGAAAAATCAATTGACTCGCATTCAATTGGGAAGCAATGTCGCCTGTCGGCATTGTTCCATTGGTTGCCTTGAATTTTCCTTCAATTCCAAATGTCAAATCAAACCTGCAGCTGGAAGACTTGGGCTCGCATTTAAATGTCTTCGTCCCACTGCGCGGCGGCGGCGGCGCGCGAGTCGCGCGAACGAAAAAGGCGGATTTCGCGGTAGCCCAGAAGGCCCAGCGCACTATTGTAGCTCAAAGGAACTCGTTCGTATTTCTTTAGGAAACGAAGCACGGGACGGGGCTCTCGTCAAGACCGAAAATTTCAGCCCAGCATAAACAGAATCGGCGAGGACGATGTTGCTTTTGTACTTTCAACGCACATTGAAGCCATACGAGTTTCGGCTGCTGGAAGCCGTAACAAACGAAAAAATCGCGGCCATTCGATTTCCCCGTTTGCTGCTCCAGCGTCGAGCAATAAACTGACGGTCTCGACGGGGCTCCTTTCCGTACTCGGTACTCCTGGAGAACATGCACCTTCGAACCAAGAAACGCACTGTCCCTTCCCGTGAAATCCGCCGTTCTTATTCGCGTGACTCCTGCGCTGCAAGCAGAAAGAAAAAGAAAAAGAATTTGGTATCCTTGCAGTACAACTTGAAATGCTACTGAATATTTTAGTTTTTGTTTCGCCTCTTTGTGGTAAATATTTTTTGAAGTTATACGGCCTGCAAGTCATCTAGATAATTATGCATGTATTTTTATTAGTAAATATTAGTATATTTTCGGATCGCCGTAGCTCTGTGGATCAGGACTCGGGCTCGCACGCCGAAGGTCCAGGTTCGAATCTGTCCGATGAGTCTGGGTCTGGGCTGATATTACACCCGGCTGCTTTTGGGCATTTCGTGCTCTCGGCCTGAAGCATAGGATTGGCCCGATTGTGTTAGAGGTGCGTCTCGATGACAGCCGCCGCAGCGAGGGGCTTGGAGGTCGGAGCGGGGTCGGAGTTGTCGGAGTGATCTGTGAAAACGGGAAACGTTGTGACGGGAAGCGAGGGAAGGTGTGGCAATGCCGTCATGGGAGTCTGATATGGATTCGCTTTCCACTACTGTGTTCAGCCCCTTGGGGCATTCGCAAGCTCAGGGGTGGGGGCGACGGCATGCGCGATCCCAAGTCGGCTAGACGAGGGGCGAATCACGTGGTCGAGGTCGGAAGGGGCTAACGAAAGGTTCGGGGAGCTGTGCATCGCGAAGGGGGCGTCTTTCCTGGGCATTAGGGGGGCTCTGAGGCATCGTAATAGTCCGACGGCTAAGGGCTAAGCTGATATTTCTCGAAAGATGGAGCTGGAGTCGTCCGTGTCAGCTATCACGAAAGGAATGGAGTCTTTTTTAGGGTCGTGGACCAGGGGGGGGGGGGGGGGGGAGCCAGGACTCACGAACTAGGCCCACCCACTAAGACTCATTCTAGACCTCTTACTGGCATGAAGGAAGGGCAGGAGAGACATCGGTTCATCGTGCATTTTTCCACAAGTGCATACTTAAACAAAATTTGAGAATCAAGCGTGCGACATCTTGCGTAAAGATAGGCTCGGCAGAAAGGGTGGACTCATACTGTATGCTAGAAATGAACTCGGCTTTCGCATTAGGGAGGATCTCACTTCGACTAACTGTTGAACACTTATGGTGTGAGATCGGGAGGGCGGCCGGGAGGGTCGTCATTCGTATATTCTATAGTCCGCCAAACTCTTCCCGAGAGGACGGTGTCTTTTTTTTTTTTCTCTGGTGGGAAGAATCAGCGAGAAGTTTCAGAATCGCTCTTTGGAGGTGCTTAACTTAGACTGCACGGTACCGCGAAGGGAAAGTGAGAGGGATAGGGAATTTCTCTTCGAGACTTATGACCAGGGCCGGCCTTGGACATGTGCCATGTGTGCCCCCGCACAGGGCACAAATTCACCAGGGGCGCCAAAACGTGACAGAATGCATAAAGCAATAATGGATGCCATTCTCAGCTTTATTCAGAAAGTGGAAATACCTTCAGTTTCGGCGTCATTTTAGACGCTCGAAATTGAACCTTCTCCATGCTGGGGGGTGGGGGCAGTGGCGGTGGCAGTGACGGTGTCGTTCTCTGCACAGGGCGCCAAAATAGCTAGGGCCGGCCTTGCTCAGGACGCTCTCCTCGTACATCATGGCGAGGAGCCGACTCACAAAGATGCGTTATTGTATTCTGTTTTCGCGACTGGCGACGATCTGACGCACTGTGTTTGAGTTCAGGATAACTTCAGGGGATCCGGATCATTCCGCGATCGCGTGGGATATGAAGCGCGCGAAGAGTAACGTTCGGCTGACGAAAGTGTCGTATCACTTAACCGGCTTATGTGGCTCTTCCGCAGGGAAGATGAATCTGGGGATGAAGCCAGGCGCGTAACTCCTTCTGCGGGACCGAATTGGTTTTGTCATTCAAGTTTATTACTCGGATTCAGATCGAGTAAATTAAGTTTCAATATTTAAGTTTAATTATTTAATAATTAAGTTCCAAGAAAGACCCATCCGTGGGATGATGGTACTCACTGCCGGTAGAGATCTTTCTAGTTAGAAATAATTGTAAGCGCGCGTTCAAGCTCATGAAAAGGTGATGCCGAAACGTTGACAAACGGTGGCACAACATGACATATGAGCGTATTTTCTACGTTGAACTGTGTTTCGTTTCAACATTGCAGCAACGTTGAATCCATCTTTCACACACCGTTATGACAACATTGCCGCTTCGAAAAATCAGACTTCGCTTCGTACCGGTCGTGATTCCTTGATATTTTCTAGAAATGAATTATTTTGGACTCGTAAGCCCGAGTCTGTGGGTGTCGGTTTGCTTGTTTCGAGTATAAACAAGCGAACGGGTAAATTGAAAGGATTTATTTAATTGTCATCGAGCCACAAAATAAATGATCACACAGAATAAAACCAAGCGAATCACATTATCACGAGGATTTCGCTCGTTTCCGCCTCTACAAACACAACTTTCGATCATCCCCAGCTTTTTTGTTCCCGACATGGCGTGAATTCCCTAGTAAGGACTCGGCAATTTCCAGTTCTGTAGAAAAAGAAGAAGAGAATCCATCATCGTTGCAATTTCACACAAAGCAGATAACCCGTCGAAAAATTTAATCTGAGTTTACCTTGTAGGCCAACTTTCGGCTTCCCCGGTGCACCAACACGGCCGCCGTCAAGGAGAGAGTCGCCGTGAGCATGTAGCAGACGAGGTTGAGGGCGTGGAAGATCGGGACGTGCCGGTCGTCCCAGGGGCAGCAGGGCTGGTAGAGGACGAAGCTCATGGTCGCGAACATCGCAGCTTGGTGCAGCCCGAATATGGGGCGGAGGAGGGCGATCGCCAGGCTCCGAGGATGCAGCATCTCGCACGTCAGGAAGAGTATCCCGATCATCGGGTCCATCCCCGCGGCTTGATGCATCTGTGGAGGCCAGGGAGTATTTTAATTCCCTCTTTTCGTCCTCGTGGAGGAATGGTAGCAACAATATTTTACGATAGCGCGAAAACTCCTTTAATTACTGTTGCGACACAGAATGATGAATACGGACTCTGTCTCTTTTAAAACGGAGGGAGGCGAACTCGATGAGCAGAGACTTTGCTGCGAACATTTTTGTAGCTTCATTGTTTTTCAGATGAGAGACGAGGTCCTTTGGAGTAGTTGGCGATCTACTCTTAGCCGAGACCCTGAATTTTACGAACGGATTTATTACGCAAATGCGTCACTCACATCAGTGCCCAGCCGCCCCTCTCCGAAGCTGACGTCGTTGTGAACACTCATGAGCCACCCGTCGGTGAGGCCGACGGCCATGAGGAAGATGTAGGAGAGCTGTTCCGGCACGACCACGTTCCACCTGATCCCGAGGTCCACGAGTCCGCTCATGGTTAGTACCGCACACACCGCCATATGGTGAGCGTTCTTTGTGGCGGAGAAATTGCCGCTAGGGTCCAACCCAGCGTAATACTCCGCTGGAAATTGCGAAACAAGTGATGTCATTGTGGCACGCATAGCATCACCTTAATGGGCTTTAATTTCGCACTTTAATTCATGCATGCAAGAGTTTTTTTGTTTCCCAGGAATTTTTACCCAATAAAATTGTAAACTGGAGATGTTGATACTGACACCACATATGCCTCATCAACATAGTCTCAGGGAACCGTATGGCATTTTTCTCACCTCTGAACTTCCTGCTGAAAGCCTTCGATCGGTCCCATAAAGTATTGGAGGAAGGGGGGGGGGTATTGAAATCTGTATTACATGTCCATGTATAACGGTCCAAACATTCAAGGTGGATTTACAATGAAGAATCTTCAAACACAGTAGCAGCTCTCTGGCAGCTATTTTATTCCTGTGAAATCGTGTTTTGCTCGTCGCTCGCGCGGCACCCACAAATCCTACCGTGAAGGGATCAGGCCGCAGCTCGGGCCTCGCTCCCTCGCCTTGATGAGGAATATTCCCGCGAAAGGGGAAGAGGAAAACCGGAAAGGCGATCCGGCTCGCGTATTCCTCCGCTCATTCCCGGCGGAGGCGTGCCCGGAGTTTATGCCCACCGGGACAGCCTCGTTTAAACTTCGTAATGATGACGGATGGCCATTCTGCGGTGTTTTCAAGCATCACGCCATCAGCAGTTTCTATTCAGTTTTTGGCAGCTCCGTTACTAAGTGGTGGAAAGCATTCGTGTGGCTATCAGCAGCTTCCAGAGAAAGAAAGCATTTTTGCCTTTTTAGACTTAATTAGGGAACCTGCTAATTGTGACCATGGATTGAGTCAGAATTAGGAATTTTAATATGAAGCCTAATGGGCCCAACACGGCGGACATTAACTTTTGAGTTGGTCGAGTCAATCATTCTTAATTGATCGGTTAATGGCGAACTTCTACCAATATTACTATTTTGAACCGTCTTAAATTCCTCTCGCTTGAAGCTATATCAAATAGATAGCACACATTTACGACTTTAACATTCCAATTAATGAGATTCCTTTGGGAAGAAGGAAAAGCGCTAAATCTTGATAGATACAAGGAGAATTATATCTTGGTTCAATAAAGAAGTCCGACTTTCTCAAGGTGGAGTCCAACGACACAAGGAGAAATAGGTCTTAATAACGGAGGCTAGAAGGGTATTTGTCAAGAGCGTGAAATTTAAAATTCAGTTCTCATCCTCCGCATGAGGACATTGACCCCAAAATTAAACTTTTCATGGTCAAACTTTGCATCTCACTAGCTTCATCATGGTTATATATATTGAAAGATAAATGCAATTCTAAATCGACGATTAAAGAGTTTTCACTGTCGGGGCTATTCCCTAATGCATTGTACGCATCAAATTCGAAGGGGATCTGTGTCGGCCAAGCCATCGTCCCGGCGAAGTCGATGCGACAAGATTCCCGTTCCCTTCGAATCGTCCGCGGAAGACGCGTGGGCATCGAGGCCCGAATGAGAAATGCTAGAGGGAAGCTAGGCATTTGCCTGTCTTGCTCCTTTCTCTGGCTTTCTCTGCTTTCGATGAAAATTCTCTGTCTACTCGAGCACGGTCTAGATCGGATTTTCCTGGAATTGCCGCGTGTGAACCCTGAATTGGATAGGAATTGTTAGCCTGAATGAATGGCACGGTCCTCCACGGAGGTTGAGTGAAAAAAGCTTGAGAACCAATTCAGGAAATATGCAGCAACGTTTTCCTCAGAAATTCTGATTCTCTGGTATACCAACACATTGCATGTGGTTCCCAACCCAGCCTCGATACTCAATGGAACTCTAATCCATAATATTCACCCAGTTTTCCTCTGGTCACCATGCAGGAAAACCTACAGATCCATCATCACCCAGAAGATAGTACGATGGATGTACTCACCATAGCCATAAAAGACTCCGATGCAAAGTTTGAAGATGGGTTCGACGGGGATGGCAGACTTCCCGGCGCAGTAGAACGGGGAGATGCGAAATCCCTCAGGGCCCATCTTCCTCCATCGCTGGAGGATTTTTGCCAGCCACCAGAGGCTCATCATGGTCCAGAAGCACCCGACAACCAGATGTCCGTAGATCCTTTTGTCTTCCCATGTCCTCCCCATTTTGAATCGATTCGGTCTCGTCTGTTCCTCTCGGTCCGAGTCTACCCTGTCGACTGAGGCTTTTCCTGTTTCACTGCTGAACCCGAATCGAGGGTTTGTCCTTCACTTCGGCATCAGGACGCGGAGAGAGAAAAACAGTGACTTGTTTTTCCTCGTCAGCCGTCATGACGTTCCTGTGCAATTAATGGGTTGGCATTCGTGTCTCTTACCTTTCCCGGATTCCCTGCGTCTCGAACCCGGATCTGCGCAATCTCGCTGTGCATCCCAATGGATCCCAGTAACACATTGAAAACCAGATGCATTTCAATAATGTTACTGGGATCAATCAGAGCGCCCCAGATGCACATTGTTTGTATCTAGGGCGCACTGATTGAAGGGTAAACAAAGGTCATATGCGGTTTCTCCTTTCATGGAATTGTTCATGGTGTCAATCCGTTCCTCGTTGAAGTTATGTATAATTATTGATTGTAAAAAGTCCAAAAATGTCATATTTTATGTGAAATGTGAAATCGAGCATCCTGTAGTTATCTCTTTCACTATCAAATCTTGAAAGCGAAGACTGGTGGTAAAGGAAACTGCTGTTAAGGTTAACCGATTTTGGTCTCGTGCTTGTAATGACTGGGATAAAAAGGTCCATAACACTCGTCATTTTGTGCTATGACCGAAAGCCATTAAGACATCATCCTTATGCTGATAACTATTATCATAATTATTATAACGTAATGCAGGTTCGTCCAGCCTCCTATCAATAAGAATATGTAGTAAATATTTCGTAGATTCCTGTATATGAATTGCTCTTCGGAGATGCTTAAGATGCTCAAGATGCTTGACATAGACTGCACGGTACCGCGAAGGGAACGTGAGAGCGATAGGGAATTTCTCTAAAAGATTCAGTACGCTCTTCTCGTGCAACATGTCGAAGAACCAACTCAAAAAAGAACATTATTGTATGCTGTTTCCGCGACTGGCGACAATCTGGCACACGTTATCAGGGTTTGGGATGACTGGGAATTCGGATTGTTAAGCGATCGCGTGGGATATCAAGCGCGCGAAAAGTAACGTTCGGCCAAAAGTGTCGTATCACTTAACCGGCTTATGGGGCTATTCCGCATGGGAGATAAATCTGGGGATGATGCCAGTCGCGTAACTCCTTTGCGGTACCGAATTGGTTTTGTCATTTAAGTAAATAAATCGGATTCAGAACTGGTAAAGGAAGATACAATCTCAGATGGATCCATCTGTGGGATGATGGTGCTAAGTAGAGTTCTTTCTGGTTCGAATCAATTGAGTAGTTCTCTGGAAAAGGGGCATATGTGCTCATACGCCCTTTTTCCATATTCATGTCCATGTGCCGCTTTTGATGACTAGTCATTGGATAGGGTGGTCGGTTAGTAGATAATATGCGTATTCAGCAAAGGAGAAGCAGATTTTCTTATGCTCTCACTAAATAGCAGGCCAACTCCTCGGCAATTTCAATATAGCTGCCTCCATGAATATTCCATTAGCACTTGCATGCTGAACGATTTTGGTGGAATCATTTCATCCTTTTAAACTAAAAGCGGAAATGAGGAAGAAACCAGACATGAGGAAAGGGAAAGAAAGAGGCGGAGTCATTGAAGCCTCGGGAAAGATGTGAGAAGTTGGAGATAACCATGAAATAGTTGAATTTTCAGATGATGAATGTATTAATGATGGATCACTGCTGAGAGATCGGTGAACGAAACATGTCCTGAATGTTCACATTATCATTGCTATTTTTCAAGAAAGAGTTTATTTAAAATCTGAAGATGCATTTATTGGTGAAAAATTATTTTTAACTCAAAAGTAGTGATGAAAGACTGGTTGGGAAAAAAAATGTCAGCAGTGCGGATTTGGAAAAAGGGCGTATTAGGCGACCAGCCAAGGGTTCGGAAAGTGCTTAGAAATCATGGGCGGTGGCATGGAATGTTATAAGCAGGCATCCATGCTGGGTTGAATGCATGAGTGTTGGGCAATAACGCCTGGGTCGAACTCGACCCGGTTCGTCAGATACGAGGTGAAATGGGTCAAATTGATGGTTATTTTGCACCCCACGTTGGACAAAGAAGTTATTAACCGTTTTCAATTAAATTTTCACTGCATATTCCTGAGATATGAAGGTTTATTTTAAGCCTAGGATATGATCTCTGAACACTACCATTAGAAGTCAAATGTCAAAAATAGCGGGAAAAGCTCAAAACTGTCTTCACTTACACGTACGTACTGACGTTTCTAACCGGTTGATCGAAACTGCACCAAAAACTTCCCAGTGGGTGTATCTCCATGTCCAGGAAGTTTTGTGAACCTAGGTCAAGGGGTAAGGCAGGGACGAGACCGAACGTCGCAAATGGCCTCCAGTTGCCGATAATGCGTACACTATGGGCATATACTATGGACAATCAAGAGGAAACTTACGGACCGATCTCGCTGATTTTTCGTCCGATAATCCGGACATCTGAAAGTTCATCTATAATTAAGCATATGGTCTCTGATCGCGATCGTCCGAGGTCAAATGTCAAAAAGAAGTGAAAAGGGTAAAAATAATCCGTATTTAGACGAAAGAATTGATGTTTCCACCTTGTTAGTGCCATTGAAACAGTACGAAACACTGCCCAGGAGGTTGGTCTTTGTTTTCAAAATGACTTCTTAACCTAGGCCATCGGAAAATGTCGGTATTAGGAAATATGAAAACTTGAAAGGCTTCCCTTAGTCGAGGATGTAGGTGGTGTAAAGATGCCTCCACTAACATGGAATTTATCTACCTATCTCGCTTTAAAAAAAAAATTATCCCCTATGAATGCGGGTTCATTTTCTACTCGGGTCAAAACTTTCGAAAATTCGACGAAAGTAGAGTACTTATAATTTCTCAATGTCATTAATGTGGTATAGTTGCCTGGGGGAAGTAGAACTATTTTTACATTTCCAAACCTTTCATTGCAAAGGAGGTAATGCCAAACGTTGCCAATAGGAGGCTGGCACAACGTGACATATAAGCATATTTTCAGCGGTGAATTGTGTTTCATACCAACATTGCGGGAACGTTGAATCCACCTTTAATACACCACTATGACTGCGCCGAAAAATCAGCTCTCGCTCAACGTCGACCTGCCGATTGTGATACGTTGCCCTCGATATTCTCTGGAAATTAATAATTCCGAGCTCGTAAGCCTAAGTCTGTGGGTGTCGATTTGCTTGTTTCGAGTAGAAACAAGCGAACAGGTAAGTCGAAAGGAATAATTTAATTGCCATCGAACAACAAAATAACAGATCACACAGAACAAAACAGAGAATCGCATTATCACAAGGATTTTGCTCGTTTCGGCTTCTACAAACGCAACTCTCGATCATCCCCAGCTTTTTTTTTCCCAACATGACGTGAATCACCTAGCAAAGAATCGGCAATTTCCCGTTCTGTAGAAAAAAAAAGAAGAGAATCCATCATGGCCGCAATTTCACACAAGTCAAATAACCCGTCGAAAATTTTCATCTGAGTTTACCTTGTAGGCCGACTTTCGGCTTCCCCGGTGCACCAACATGGCCACAGTCAGGGCGAGACCGGCCGACAGCATGTAGCAGCCGAGGTTGAGGGCGTGGAAGATCGGGACGTGCCGGTCGTCCCAGGGGCAGCAGGGCTGGTAGAGGACGAAGCTCATGGTCGCGAACAGCGCGCCCTGGTGCAGCCCGAATATGGGGCGGAGGAGGGCGATCGCCAGGCTCCGAGGATGCAGCATCTCGCACGTCAGGAAGAGTATCCCGATCATCGGGTCCATCCCCGCGGCTTGATGCATCTGTGGAGGCCAGGGAGTATTTTAATTCCCTCTTTTCGTCCTCGTGGAGGAATGGTAGCAACAATATTTTACGATAGCGCGAAAACTCCTTTAATTACTGTTGCGACACAGAATGATGAATACGGACTCTGTCTCTTTTAAAACGGAGGGAGGCGAACTCGATGAGCAGAGACTTTGCTGCAAACATTTTTGTAGCTTCATTGTTTTTCAGATGAGAGACGAGATCCTTTGGAGAAGTTAGTGATCTAATCTTAGCCGAGACCCTGAATTTTACGAACGGATTTATTACGCAAACGCGTCACTCACGTCAGTGCCCAGCCGCCCCTCTCCGAAGCTGACGTCGTTGTGAACACTCATGAGCCACCCGTCGGTGAGGCCGACGGCCATGAGGAAGATGTAGGAGAGCTGCTCCGGCACGACCACGTTCCACCTGATCCCGAGGTCCACGAGTCCGCTCATGGTGAGTACCGCACACACTGCCATATGGTGTGCGTTCTTCGTGTTCACAAAACTGCCGTTGGAGTCGTATCCAGTGTAATACTCCGCTGAAAATTACGAAACAAGTGATGTCATTGGCAAAAGCATAATCTTTTTGCATTCATATTTCCAGCTTTAACTCATGCATGCAAGGGATATTTTTTAATGCTTCCCTGGAATTTTTATCCAATAAAATTGTAAACTGGAGATGTTGATGCCGGCATCACACATGCCCCATCAGCATTGTCCCAGGGGACAGTATAGCATTTTCCCCACTCGTGAACACCATTTGTCCCATAAAGCACTTTGGGGGTTATTAGAATCGGTATTACTGGGGCATGGGCAGTTTGTCCAACGATTTCTTCTCTTACGTTTACCGGAGTGAATCCCTTTCTAGGCAATCAATATGGCCGCCTATGAGAACGAAATGAATTTCGACTGCGGAGGCTGAGCGAGTGATGATGAGTTGGGTAATTAAGTGCCGAGAAAAGCAAAGTCCCGCTGGATATTCAGTTTCTCTTTTAGAGTAATTTAAAGTGAAGTAGCATGAAAATTTTTGTAAAAATTACCTTTCGATAGGAAGAGAATCATTATCACTTTATTTGCGTAATTGCCCTTCCCCCCCCCCACCCCCGCAACGATGTGGCAAACTGATCAAAAAGGCGACACAAGGTATTCCATGTCACCAGCTTGAGGAACTTCATTGTTATACTTTCCGGTGATTCCCAAATGTTGAGGCGCTTAAAAATGAAAAATATTTCGATAAATTCTAAATACTTTTTGGAGTAAAAATTTCTGCTGAAAATAATGTATAAAACTAATTTTAAGAGTTATATAAACCGAAAAAATATATATTAAAGTTAATATAAATGTAATTTAATTGCAATTCTTTAAAATTTAATTATTTAAAACCTAAATGAAATATAAAACTAAGAGCAGCTAAGAGACTTCACTGCGGGTTATTTGTTGCGGATTATCGATAATCCCTTCATGAAGCAAAATACGCCTTAAAAAGAACCATGAAACTGACGCGAGAAAAATATTCCCTTAAAAACCCGGTCCAAGCTTCCACGAAGGATATACAATGAAGAAACTTGAACTTGAAATCCTGCTCCGTGAAGCGACTTACTCTGCCGTGCACAGGAAGCGTCATTTCCACGAATGGAATGGGGGGGGGGGGACGTGATGTTCATTCCAGGCAGAGGCGTGCTCGGAGTTCTTGCTGAGCGGGGCAGCCTTGCTTAGACTTCGTAATGATGACAGATGGTATCCTGCAGTTTTTTTTTAAGTATTGCACCATCAGCAGTTTCTATTCATCTCGTGGAAGCTCCGTTACTAAGCGGCGGCATTTCCCGGTGAGGCCTTTCCTGCGGTTACCAGCTGCTTCCAGAGAGCATTTTTTAATTTCTGTGCTTTTTATATCTAATAGCTTAATTAGGGAACCTGCTGAATGTGACTATTAAAAATCAGAATTAGAACTCGAATTTGACGCCTAATGGGCCAAACACGGCGCACATTAGCCTTTGAGTCGATCGAGTCAATTAATTGATCGATTAATGGCGAACTTCTACCAATATTACTATTTTGAACTGTCTTAAATTCCTCTCGCTTGAAGCTATATCAAATAGATAGCACACATTAACGACTTTAACATTCCAATTAATGAGATTCCTTTGGGAAGAAGGAAAAGCGCTAAATCTTGATAGACAGGGATAATTATGTATTGGTCCAATACCGTAGACAAGTCCAACTTTCCCGAGGTGAAGTCCAACGACGCGAAGCGAAATAGGTCTTAATATGGAGGCTAGAAGGGTAGAAGGTCAAGAGCGTGAAATGTAAAATTCAGTCCTCATCCTCTACATGAGGATATTGACCCCAAAATTAAACTTTTCATGGTCAAAATTTGCATCTCACTAGCTTCATCATGGTCATTTATAATGAAAGATAAATGCTATTCAAAATCGATGATTAAAGAGTTTTCACTGTCGGGGGTATTCCCCAATGCATTGTACGCATCAAATTTGAAGAAAATCCGTGCCGGCCAAGCCATCGTCCCGGCGAAGTCGATGCGACAAGATTCCCGTTCCCTTCGAATCGTCCGCGTCGCTGGCAGAAGGCGCGAGAGCTTCGAGGCCCGAACGAGAAATGATGGAGGCAAACCGGGCGTTCGTCTGTCTTGCTCCATTCTCTGGCTTTTTTGGCTTTCGACGAGTGCTCTGCGTCTACTCGAGCACGGTCTAGATATAATTTTTCTAAAATTGCCGCATGTGAACCTAATTGGATAGCCCAGGCATAAATTGTTAGCCTTTGCACATGAATGAATGAATGAATGGCACGGTCCTCCACTGGGATTGAGTGAAAAAAGCTTGAGAATCAACTCAGGAAATATGCACCAACGTTCTCCTCAGCGATTCTGATTTTCTGGTACCAACACATTGCGTGTGATTCCCAACTCAGCCTCGATACTCAATGGAACTCTTATCCATAATATTCACCCAGTTTTCCTCTGGTCGCCGTGCAGGGAAACCTACAGATCCATCATCACCCAGAAGATAATACGATGAATGTACTCACAATACCCATAAAAGACGCCGATGCAGATTTTGAAGATGGATTCGACGGGGATGGCAGACTTCCCGGCGCAGTAGAACGGGGAGATGCGAAATCCCTCAGGGCCCATCTTCCTCCATCTCTGGAGGATTTTGGCCAGCCACCAGAGGCTCATCGCGGCCCAGAAGCACCCGACGACAAGATGTCCGTAGATCCTGTTGTCGTCCCATGTCCTCCCCATTTTGAATCGGCTTCAGTCTCGTCTGTTCCTCTCGGTCTGAGTCTATCCTGTCGACTGAGGCTTTTCCTGATTCACTGCTGAACCCGAATCGAGGGTTCGTCCTTCACTTCGGCATCAGGACGCGGAGAGAGAAAAACAGTGACTTGTTTTTCCTCGTCAGCCGTCATGACGTTCCTGTGCAATTAATGGGTTGGCATTCGTGTCTCTTACCTTTCCTGGATTCCCTGCGTCTCGAACCCGGATCTGGCGTGCGCAATTCCGCTGTGCATCCCAATAGTTCCCAGTAGCACATGGAAATGCATCTGCATTTCAATGTGCTACTGGGAACACATTGATAACACATTGAAATGCATCTGCATTTCAATGTTTTACGGGGATCAATCAGTGCGCGCCAGATGCACATCATTTGCATCCGGGGTGATTGACGGGATTGAAGGGTAAACAAAGGACTTGCGCGGTTTCTCATTTCATCGAATTGTTCATGGTGGCAATCCGTTCTACGTTGAACGTATGTATATTTATTGATCTATAAAAGTCCAAAAAGTCATGTTTTTGTGAAATGTAAAATCAGGCATCCTGTATTTATCTTTTTCGCTGTCAAATCTTGAAAGCGAACTATAGCGGTTAAGGAAACAGCTGTTAAGGAAAACCGATCATGGTCTCGTGCTTGTAATGACTGGGATAAGAAGGTCCAAAACGTCATTGTCATTTCGTGCTATGACCGAAAGTCATTAAGTCATTATCCGTACACTGGACTATTATCATAATTATTATTGCGCACTGCAAGTTCATCTATCCTCCCATCGATAAGAATACTAAAGAGGTATTCATTAGGTTCTCAGGACTGCCTTTTTCTGCGGATTAACACGGGATCGCATTCATGAACCTTAAAAGAAGAGACTTGGAAAAATTTTCGCGACGATTTTCCACTTCAAAATTTCAGCAGAGTTCAAAGCAACTAATGCGAGCAGGTCTTTCCTAAACCTAAAAGTCCTTTGCTGTTGAATCTGGAGACACTGATTGGAGAGATCAATGGCATTCACTGCATTAACACTGTAATACCAATCAGGGTCCTGTGGACCTTGCTACAAAAATGTAGCCATTTTTGCAGGTTGCGCCCTAAACTGGCTAAGTCCGAAACTCTGTGCATTTTCATGAAGGCATGTATGGAAAATTTGTTTGAAGAGATTCTTCGGGAGTGCGGTGATGATACAAAGGGTTAAATATATCACCATTTGGGTTCTGGTGGTTACAGGGTTTAAATAAACTTACCGTTGTTTTAAAAAAAAGCTGTGCCGATTCGTTATTTATCGTAGTGATAGTAAATTTCATTCGATCAGCCCAAAGTTTTGCATACTACATGTGGATAGATGAATGAAGGTTTTTGCCAAAATTGAAGGATGTTGACACAATGTGTCAGGTGCTACATCGTTTAAAACTTAAAAGTTAAGAAAATTCACCGGACATTCTTGCCGATGCATGCTTCTCAGTCCTCACAGTCGCGTTGTGTCAACGTTGAGAAAAGGTTGAAACGTTGAGATTTAGTTAAATTTGAAAATCCGAGGAAGAGTCGACTTCAATGAAATGCCGGCAATTCGTAATTAACAGTATTTGCAGCATGTTGTGACTATTCATGGATATGCGAAGTTGATTAGTGACAATTAAGCGCAAATTCTTCTATCATTATATATGAGTTGTCACAGTAGTCACAGTTACAAATATAGCTAAAGAAATTAGGAAATTCAAGAACTGAATACCTTGAGAGAAGTAAAGTTAAACGTGACTTAATGATAATGAATGTTTTTACTAGCAATCCTGTTCTCTCATGATCAAGGGGAAAATTCGTGCAAAAGTTAACGCAATCCGATCTATTACAAGATCGGGTCATTGCCTTTCCAACGTATAATTATAACCACAGTGAATCGACCGGAGTCGACGAAGCTAGAAATCTTTGCAATCATCATCGCGGCCGATTTTTCATCCTGAGACATGGTGGGGACTGTCAATAACTTCCTCATCTGAAAATATCAATACTCATCTGTGCGATCAACAGTCGAAGTCGATTGGGGTGGACTTCAAGGATCCTCCGGGAAAAACGTGGAAGGTTTTGAGTTTCTTTCCAGCTGGTCAGAAAAATTAAGAAACTCACATTTCGATCCGTGATATTGGAATTAGGGCCTCTCGCTTGCTACATCTCTTTTTCTCATCCTTCGGAGTCGGATCGAATCGCGAAATGCCGGTGATTCGAGTCTAGAGAGGCTCACCGCGCATAACCGCCCAGGTATCGCGTCATGTTCGAGCAACGCGGAAGGAAAGTCGATTGAATGTCGCGTGCAGCTTTTCGGAAAGTGCCTCCCGAGGGAGTGCATTTCCATTAAATTTTCAAATTCTTCGTGCACCATCAATACTATTCCTGCCAATATTGGCAAGGTATAGCCTTCCCACAACCCTCTAATCAGTCAGCCTCTGCCTGGGCAGCAATTACTTGTAAGAAATGAAAGGAAACTCATCTGGGTATATTCACACTCGACGATGTTCTCGGCATGGTGGCGTCTCCATGCAAAATGCAGAATTTGCGTCAACCAATGATCCGTTCATTGTTGCTGGCTGAATGAAGGAAACGATCATAGAGAACTCCTCATTCGGTGATCGAACCCGATCCACCCCAACAGTACCCCTGTGCGTTCCGCGACGATTCCACTCTCGCCTGTCGGCACGGTTTCACCTCAACGGGCCGCGATGAAGACGTTCATTGTGATGTGCGTCTTCAAATTCGTTCTGAGCGACGTTTGCAATTGGGTGCCGAAGCAATGCGTCCCGAGTTGGTTCCTCTGTGGGGTGGAGGTTGGCGCGCTGGATTGTGCGCATGAGGTCCACGATCGAGGACTCGAAAATTCCTCGTGGATCGGTGACCGGTGCCGGATTTTTTTCGCTAGGGTTCCCTGTCTGGAGAGTGGCGCCATGGGCCCCATACTGCAGTCTCTTCTCTCTCCGCAAGACTATTTCATTCTTTACGTCACTTCAGAGGACGAAGGAAGGTTACTTGACGATATAATAGCGAACTTACACCTAGACGAACTTGCGAAATCACGGATCTATGCGATTGAATTTGATCGAGTGATCATGTGTCGTGGACAGCCGGTTAACAATTTCTGTGAGATTTCTCATGCATCGGAATTATCGGCTCACCTATTCCAAGACGAGGTCAAGGACTTCCAAGGTCAGGAGTTCACGACTGCAGTCCTCGAATACAAGCCATACATCATATTCGATTGGGGAGTGGAGAACGACACTAGGTATTTGAAAAACATCACTCGAGACGGCTTCGAGACCCGAATCCTCTCAATGGTGTCCAAGAAACTCAACTTCACCTATCGACTGGAGGACTGCCCGGAACAGATATGGGGACTACAGTGGGACGATACCGGGAAGGCGATCGGTATAATCGCGATGATTTTAGATGGCCGCGCCGATATCGCCATGTCGGGGATTTTCCAGACCCGAGAGTTGGAAGAATACGTGGATTTCTCTTATCCCGTGACTTCCGATTGCCTTGGTATCCTGACCCGACCAACCGGTACTATACCTTTATGGACATCCGTGTTTAAACCCTTCAAACCGCACGTATGGGGCCTGGTCATCCTGTGCGGTTTCATGTCTATTCTGATCATGTGGGGTCTCAATAACATTTGGCTTCGATTTTGTGGACGGCATAGGAAGTCTACCTTCGGTCATTCTGTAATTGACGTCCTTCAACCTCTCCTTGCTGAAAGCAATGACCCCATCCTTCACGGTCAAGGTTCCCGAGTGTTCTGGGGTTTCTTCAGTTTGTTCGCTATCGTGATGACCACAGCGTATATGTCCAGCCTGGTGTCTTTTCTCAGTTCTCCTCCCAGAGAAAAACCGATCGACTCGGTGAACGATCTCGTTTCCAGTGGATTACCCTTCGGGAAGGTGTTTTGGGGCGAGGGCAGTGACGACATCATCCGCAGATCCGAATTTCCTATATATCAGCTGTTGAAGCAGAAAATGATCTGGTTTAACGGAACCGGGCCCTGGCTCGCACCAGCGTTCGAGGATTTGCCGGTTGAAGATGAATTCATAAGTAGGGGCGATCGATTTGCATTCATCGAGCGAAGGCACGACCTCACCATTTTTCGGAACCAGTCAAGACGAGAAAAATTCCGCATCGCGAAGGAGGGATTTCTCTGCTCGAACATCGGCTTCGCCTTTCGGGACAGAAGCGTGCTGAGGCTCCCTGTGGACCGACTGCTGCTGCGCCTGCGACAGGCCGGTCTCGTCGAGAAGATCTGGGCCGACAGCATGATCCAGTCCTTCGGTGCCGCCAGAGACTTCTCTCTTCGGGACGTCGCTCCTCCGAGGGTGGCGGTGATCTTGAATCTGAACATGCTGCAGGGCGCGTTCCTCATGTGGATCGTCGGGATCTGCTCCGCTCTCATCGCCTTCGCTCTTGAATTCGCTCGCTATAAGTGCAAGAAGGCTGTTGAATAGTTTCGGCCGCTTTTCCCCACGATCCGCCCTGCCCTCTTTTGCTTGTAACTCTGGAAAGAATAATATGTAAATATGTACAACCCAGTCAAAGGTTTTTCATTGGGTCATCGATGACTTTTCGTTGACGCGTACATAAGTCTTGGTTGGCTCGTCTCTGGCATATGGTTGACTCACGGTCGGTTAACGCCATCCTATGGTCGGCTATGTCATGTTTTCCGTTTATCTTACCAACTTTGACTCATTTTTGGGAAATCGCACATGCCCCTACCATAAGCTGTCTTTTCACTTTGGTGAAATGATACAGGAAAGAAACCAGCTTGAACTGTATCTACAGCATCATGCATCCTCTGGCCCCCTGCTGCTCCTTCATCCAGGAGAAATGAAGGAGCGGTGCCTTACCAAAATGCCTGGCATGGGTACATTCCTATTGGCAATATCCCAAGCCGCATCTCTTCCGGATGGGAAAACATCCAGTTGCAAAGTCACATTGGAATTCAAAGGTTCCTGTCTTCCTGCAGGAGACCACGCACGCCTAAGACTTACGAGGTCTGATCAAAAAGTTCCAGTACTTTTATTTGTAAACTTTATTTTTTATAAGTACATTGAAATTAATTATTGTCCCCTTTCAAAGTATTTCCCCCTGATGCTATGCACTTAGCCCAACGCTCTTGCAACTTCTGGCAGCAGTGCTTGAAGTCCTTGAGTGTAAGACTCTTAAGCTGCCTCGTCGCATTTTCCTTCATGCAAGCAATGTCTTCAAATCTTTTTCCTTTCTCGTGAAATTTAATATTGGGGATCAGGAGAAAGTCACACGGAGCCATGTTCGGTGAATAGGGAGGGTGGGGGAACTCAGGAATGTTTTTTTTTTTCTTTTTAGCCAAGAACACTCCAATTGTGAGAGCAGTGTGGGCTGGAGCATTCTCTTGATGCTAAAACCAATCTTCATTTTGGAAATTTGGGGCCGTTTTCTCCTTATTTTTTTCTAGCAGACAGGTGAAAACATCTTTGTAGTAGACTTGGTTAACTGTCTGGCCTTGTGGAACAAACTCATGATGCATGATCGAAAGTTCGACGAAGGGCACAGAGACGACCGGATTACAACGCTCGTGATTCGCGGCTGGTTAATCCTTTTGCAAAGTGGTTTCAACTACACTAGTCCTAGCCCCCTACCTAAAGCGGTTTTTTTTTTAACAAGGAAGTACTGGAACTTTTTGATCAAACCTCGTAATGAGACTTTTCATTGTCTTTAATTATGTAATGGAAGGTCGCGTTGTTTATTGCGGAAAGGAGAAGGATCTTCCCACGGACCCCAGGGCCAGAATTTCTTGGATTATTCCGAAGCGATGTTACACCTTCAGAGAAATGTTTCAAGAAATTCAATTGTCTTCCTCAGAGATCTTCATAGGAAAACCTCAAATCATCTTCGGGCCGCACTTGGAATTCCACTGACCTAATGTGTCACGTGCTACATCGTTTAAAACTTAAAGGTTAAGAAAATGCACGGGACATCCTTGCTTTTGCATACTTGCTGATGCATCCGCAGGGTTTTTAACGAAATAAATAATTCCTCAAGTGCATTCATCGTTTTGCCAATTTTCATTTTTCTTCGCAATGGTGAAAATGACAGAAGTAAAGTTCAAGAATTAGAGAGGAGAAATCAAAGAAGCAATGCGAAAAGTGACAGCAATCTTCCAAATATAGTTGAAGAAATTAGGAAATTGAAAATTTGAATACCTTGAGAGAAGTTAAGTTAAATGTGACTTAATGATGTTATCTAATTTTACTCCCAACCCCGTTCTCTCATTGTCAAGGTGAAAATTCGTACAGAAATTAACGCAATCCGATCTATTACGAGATCAGGTCATTGCCACCCCATATAATTATGACCACCGTGAATCGACCGGCGTTGACGCAGCTAGAAATCTTTGCAATCATCATCGCGGCCTATTTTTCATTCTGAGACATGGCGGGTACTGTGGATAAGTTGCTCATCGGAAAATATCAATACTCATCTGTGCGATCAACAGTCGAAGTCGATTGAGGTGGATTTCACGGATCCGCCTGAGAAAACGTGGAAGTTTTTGAGTTTCTTTCCAGCTGGTCAGAAAAATTATGCAAGTCGCATTTCGATCTGTGATATTGCAATTAGGGCCTCTCGCTTGCTGCATATCTTTTTCTCATCCTTCGGAGTCGGAGCGAATCGCGAACTGCCGATGATTCGAGTCTAGAGAGGCTCACCGCGCATAACCGCCCAGGTATCGCGTCATGTTCGAGCAACGCGGAACGAATGTCGATTGAATGTTGCGTGCTGCTTTTCGGAGAGTGTCACCTGAGAGAGTGCATTTCCATTAATTTTCCCCATTCTTCGTGCACCATCAAGTCTATTCCTGCCAATATTGACAGGGTATAGCCTTCCCATAACCCCCTAATCAGTCAGCCTCTGCCTGGGCAGCAATTACTTGTAAGAAATGAAAGGAAACTCATCTGGGTATATTCACACTCGATGATGTTCTCGGCACGATAGGGTTTCCATGCAAAATGCAGAATTTGCGTCAACCAATGATCCGTTCATTGTTGCTGGCTGAATGAAGGAAACGATAATAGAGAACTCCTCATTCGGTGATCGAACCCAATCCACCTCAACAGTACCCCTGTGCGTTCCGCGACGATTCCACTCTCACCTGTCGGCACGGTTTCACCTCAACGGGCCGCGATGAAGTCGTTCTATGTGATGTGCGTCCTCCAATTCGTTCTGAGCGACGTTTGCGATTGGGTGCCGAAGCAATGTGTCCCGAGTTGGTTCCTCTGTGGGGTGGAGGTTGGCGCGCTAGATTGTGCACATGAGGTCCACGATGGAGGACTCGAAAATTCCTCGTGGATCGGTGACCGGTGCCGGATCTTTTTCGCTAGGGTTCCCTGTCTGGAGAGTGGTGCCATGGGCCCCATACTGCAGTCTCTTCTTTCTCAGCAAGACTATTTCATTCTTAACGTCACGTCAGAGGACGAAGGAAGGTTACTTGAAGAGATAATCGCAAACTTACGCCTTGACGAACCTGCGAAATCGCGGATCTATGCGATTGAATTTGATCGAGTGATCATGTGTCGTGGACAGTTGGTTAACAATTTCTGTGAGATTTCTCATGCATCAGAATTATCGGCTCACCTATTCCAAGACGAGGTCAACGACTTCCGAGGTCGAGAGTTCACGGCCGGCGTCCTCGAGTACAAACCGTACATAATGCTCGATTGGGGAAAGGAAAACGACACCTTGTATGTGAAAAATGTCACCCGAGATGGCTTCGAGACCCGAATCCTCTCTATGCTGTCCAATAAGCTCAACTTCACCTATCGACTGGAGGTATGCCAGGAACCGTTATGGGGACTAGAAAAGGATGAGACCGGGAAGGCGATCGGTATAATCGCGATGCTCTTAGATGGTACCGCCGATATCGCCATGTCGGGGATTTTCCAGACCCAAGAGTTGGAAGAATACGTGGATTTTTCCTATCCCGTGACTTCCGATTGCCTTGGCATTCTGACTCGACCCACTCCAACGATACCTTTATGGACATCCGTGTTTAAACCCTTCAAACCGCACGTATGGGGCATGGTCATCATCTGCGGTTTCATGTCTGGTCTGATCATGTGGGGTCTCAATAACATTTGGCTTCGATTTCGTGGACATCCTTGCTGAAAGCAATGACCCCATCCTTCACGGTCAAGGTTCCCGAGTGTTCTGGGGTTTCTTCAGTTTGTTCGCTATCGTGATGACCACAGCGTATATGTCCAGCCTGGTGTCTTTTCTCAGTTCCCCTCCCAGAGAAAAACCGATCGACTCTGTGAACGATCTTGTTTCCAGTGGATTACCCTACGGGAAGGTGTTTTGGGGCGAGGGCATCGATAACATCCTCCGCAGATCCGAATTTCCTATATTTCAACAGTTGAAGCAGAAAATGATCTGGTTTAACGGAACCGGGCCCTGGCTCGCAGCAGCTGTCGAGGATCTGCCGGTTGAAGATGAATTCATAAGTAGGGGCGATCGATTTGCATTCATCGAGCGAAGGCTCGACCTCACCATCTTTCGGAACCAGTCAAGACGAGAAAAATTTCGCGTCGCGATGGAGGGATTTCTCTGCTCGAATATCGGCTTCGCCTTTCGGGACAGAAGCGTGCTGAGGCTCCCTGTGGACCGACTGCTGCTGCGACTGCGACAGGCCGGTCTTGTCGAGAAGATCTGGGCCGACAGCATGATCCAGTCCTTCGGTGCCGCCAGGGACTTCTCTCTTCGGGACGACTCTTTTCCAAAGGCGGCGGTGATCTTGAATCTGAACATGCTGCAGGGCGCGTTCCTCACGTGGATCGTCGGGATCTGCTCCGCTCTCATCGCCTTTGCTCTTGAATTCGCTCGCTATAAGTGCAAGAAGGGTATTGAATAGTTTTGGGCCCTTTTCCTCACTATCCACTCTGCCCTTTTTTGCTTGTAACTCTGGAAAGAATAATATTTATATATGTTCAACCCAGTCAAAGGTTTTTCATCGGGCCATAGATGGCTTTTCGATGACGCGTACATAAGTCTTGGTTGGCTCATCATTGGCACGTGGTTGACTTACGGTTGGTTAACGCCGTCCTATGGTCGGCTATGTCATGGTTTACCTTTATTTTGCCAACTTTGGCTCACTTTTGGGAAATCGCACATGCCCCTACCATAAGCCGTCTTTTCGGAATGGTGAAATGATATAGGAAAAAAAAACCCTCTTGAACTGCACCTACAGCATCATGTATCCTTTGTCCCCCTGCTGCTCCTTCATCCAGGAGAAATGAAGGTGCCTTACCAGAATGCCTGGCATTCGTACATGTACATATACATTCGAATTTGGAATATCCCAATCAGCACCCCCTCTGTATGTAAAAAATATCCAGTAGCAAAGTCGCATTGGAATGCAGAGGTAACTATCCTCCCGCAGGAGGCCAGGCATGCTATACTTAGAGATTTTTCAATATATTTAATTATATAAGGAAAGGTAGCTTATCGTAGAAAGTAGGAGGATCCTTCCTCGGACCCCAGGGCCGGAAATTTCCTGGTTTATTCCTAGGCTCATTCCCCGGGCCAATGGCCCGACGATAAACCAAGGGATATTATTGATTGAGAATATACTTTGATATTTCTGCTTCATGTGATTAATAATCAGTGGGTTATGTTTCAATTTCCTTTTTCAGGCGAAGCTTCGTCTATTACTTTAACGCGTGAAAAAACATGACATTTATGATGCAAAGTTCCTCATTATTTATAAACTGCGAGTCCAAACCATCAGGAAATAAAACTAGATCAATAATTGTGTGGGTTTACGCCCCGAAAGCGCGGAACTGGACTCTCCTACAAATGCAAGTGCTGAGCACTCTCTGAGTTGAAATTCTCATTCGCCCTGTGACGCAGTGATGATTTCAGTCATCGTCATTCTTCTCTCCGGATCTTTCAGCGCGGAGAAGCCCTTCTCTGCTCTGAAGAGGCACGGAATTGCAACCTGATGGTAGGTGCTGATGCCAGGTACTCCTGGAAGTGGTTGAAAGAGACTATATTCCCCTCGGTGGCATCAATGAATTTTCACGACAATTCGTTGTTAATGCACTCCAGCTGGGGTTCTCTTAGCAACATGAAGTTCTACAATTTGCCGATCCCAAGGAGCCACGAACATGAAATGCTGTTCAATGGTGGGAAAGGCAGAAAATCATGAGTCCAATTGCAAAAGAGTTCACGTTTGCTTGGCGAAGACGTAGATGAAAATTTTGGCAAATAAATTTTTTCAGTTCGTTCAATGAAATTGATAGGATATCCTTAAGTCTTGTTTGAACCTTTACAAGATGAAAAGGCCCTTCCAAGTCAAAACGACCAAGGAGCACGCTCAACATTATCCACAAGTGATAATGCAATGAGTACATCCACATAACATAAAAGATGCGCTCACGATAGCCATAAAAGAAATCGACGTACATTCTGAAGATGGTCTCGACGGGGATGGCAGACTTCCCGGCGCAGTGGAAAGGGGAGATGCGAAATACCTCCATCATCCTTCATCGCTGCAAAACTTTGACTACCAAAGGCTCATCGTGGTCCAGAAGCACCTGACGGCCGAGAGTTCGTAGATCCTGTTGTCCCATGTCCTCATTTTGAATCGGCTTCGGTCCTTCCCGCACCTCGCGGTCGGAGACGTCTCCTATCGACTGAAGATTTTTCGGTGTCGAGACCGAGCAAGGGTCCATCCTTCCTTTCAGGGTCACGGCATCTCGAACAAGCGCAGTGACTTGGTCTTTTCCCTCGTCAGCCGTCATAGTTTTGACGCACATGCGACATGGCGCGTTTTCGGCTTCGTGGCTTCTCGTCTATCGATTCCAATCTCATCTGACACTCCAGTACTTATACGATGCCAGGTAAGGCAGTACTTCTACCGTGCCATTCTTTTTCTGCGTCACATATCGCCTTCCAAGGGATCTTAGGTTGAATAGGGTTCGCGCGGCCGTTTCTTTCGCGAGATGAGATGAGATCAAAGTGCTTGGAAAAAAGATTTGAACCCTCAGTGTCATGGAGGAATGCAAGGAGAGAATTTTCAATTCTTATTTTTCGATTGCTTGGATTTTTTTCATTACATTTGTTATTCACATAGGCTCATACCGTTCCAAAAATTTCTGACATCTCGTCAAAATTTGTTTGCCAAGACAAGACAATGACCGATTATTCAAAAAGGAAATGAAAAACGACCGTGTGTTCCTCGTGGAATCTGCTTTCATTGGTTCCCCATCGCTTATCGATCGAATATACAGGGTGTCCCCAAGAAACCTTTACAACTTCGATTACTCATAAATTTTAAATGAGGCAAGATAGTTTTTTCATGTGAAAGATCAACTAATAAAGTCTATGGTAAGAATGTTATATATCTATCTAAACATAGCGAATTTTTTTTTTGCTGGAGATTTGTCATCATTTGATAATGATGACAACTCCCTAAGAAAATGCCCAATGTATAGCCTGGTGTTTAGAAACCAAATCAGGCACTCAAGTTCAACGAAATTTTCGTACTAAATACGGCAAGAATCCCAGAGACATCTGGTGGCTTGTTATCAACACTTCCATAAGGCGTGCCTCGTGGCAGCGGAATCGGGAATCGACTCGTTCGGGGATTCGACCGGGAGGGATCCCACAACGAAACACGCTTGTCTCGTTGAGTCCGCTGCTCGGCCATGGAGGAGTTGTTGATGTGCTAGGAGACAGAGATCGACAGAGACATATATTGCGATCCTATCAATGAATGGGATTAGAACGGAGTGGAACCTCTAGTTATACTCTCTATGGTGAAAGGTTCTTACCATATTCATTAAACGATCAGGTGTTACTTGAACTACCATAACGTTAAGGCATGGCTCGAAATTTCTAAATGGGACAAAGACAGCAAGGATAACTTTTTCAAGACATAACTTCTAGATAAAATAATTTCACTCTGTTACGTTAGAAATAACTTTGATTCAAAGGGTAGAAAATTATTAGTTTTCTAACCTTCAGTATTGATTACTCAAAGGTGACATGTTTAAGAGCGTAGGTGCATTGCCATCTGGGAAAGTCCAACCCCACTCGGTGCACTCGGAGAAATCGGTGAATCAAAATGATAGACTTCGGTCAATTTTCGCATTTCGATTTATTTTATTTCAAGAAGAAAAGGCATCAACATAGAATTCTGATACATATCAGTCTGTTCCTGACCGCCCCGAGTCGCCTGAAAGACAAATGCAAAAATCGAAATGTGCCAATAGCCGAGTCGAGGGGGGGGGGGGCTGAGTGGCTGCGCATCGTCGAGACGCGTGTCAACCTCCGTCTCCCACTTCATCGTGTCGAAGAGCCCCTTCATAACCCCTCGGGGCGATGCTTTCGCTGTCGAGGGATTCACAAGCAAGTGCGTGGTCGTGCATGGTGCATGGCCTCTTCGCCCCATCACCTTCCCTTTGGCCTGTGGGAGTGGCGGGTGCGTCTCGAAGAGAGGAGCGGTTCTCGGAGAGGGGGGGGGGGGGGGGGGGGGGGGGAGGAACCCTTGGCTGGTCGCCTAATACGCCCTTTTTCCAAATCCGCACTGCTGACATTTTTTTTCCCAACCAGTCTTTCATCACTCCCAATTACGCTTGCGGGACCCCAATCAAATATTACCTCACAATGATTATCGGAATCATAAAAAAAATCAGAACGAGTCACATCAGGGCGTTTTGAGGAGGTTTATACTTCGGATTTTGGTTTAATTTTAAGTGCCGTCTTCATTTGATGAGTTATTGAATAACAATATATTTATGATATTGTGACTTTCGGGAACCAAGCGGGACATCTCTTTTCCATGCCCTTGTTCTAGGCGACTTTTAAGCAACGTGGTCTAACCGTCCTTCCCTTTTAGACGTCTCATTGTAGTGATTCGTGCTTTCTCTGGTAACGAATGACTATGGTTTTCTACCTTCGCAATTTTTTAAAGTTTGCGTGTCATACCTGCTTGGTATAAACTGCCTCGGGATCGCTTGATCAAAGGGACCATAGCCTTTCTTGGCAGGACTTGTTTCTCATCTCGAGCGTTCCAAACGCATCCAGGTAATTTACGGAGTCATACTCGCAACGTTGCAGCTTGACTAGTAGCCCCGATAATTTCGCGAGCTTTGCTCACGCCATTTCTTGCCACGTTAAGTGATGGCGCCGACGTAGCATCACATTTCCTCATTCGCAACGATGCACCGAAAGCAACACCTTCCAGCGAAATAAATTCATTCATCTCGGGTGCAAAAACAATCAGACTTCGATGTAGCAAAGGCAAAGAGGAAAAGACCAACCGTTCGGTCTCACTCCTCCCACTCTCAGCGGGAGGACGGAGGTCTAGCCACTCAGCCGAATGGGCGTGCCAGACATCAAGCAGGAACGCTGGGAGGTGAAAGCGACGCACGTGATCGTTAGCACGTCAAGCGAAGACTCGGATCCGGATTTCAAAATTGAAAACACTCCATACGGCGACCTTAATGGCGCGAGAAGGTTAAAGACGCTTAGTAAACCAATTCCCTTTTCCTGTTGGTAATGTAGGTGAACCTTATTATATGAAATGAGAGTAAGACGGCAACCTTCACGTG
The DNA here is from genome assembly GCA_905338385.1 of Darwinula stevensoni. NCBI lineage: Eukaryota > Metazoa > Arthropoda > Ostracoda > Podocopida > Darwinulidae > Darwinula > Darwinula stevensoni. Next base: position 42,106 of record CAJPEV010001428.1, read on the forward strand.
TTGCTCCTGTGAAGCGTTTTTTTGTGTATACCCATCAACGCAACTAATGTCAACAGACCACCGGACGTCGAGTCATCGATCTCCCCGCATCATCACAACTCAGTGCATCGATGCGTCTGATTACGGGGACACTGAAATTCACCCCTGACGAATGGCTACCAACGATCTCCCTCCCAACATCCGCAGAGACGCGCGGACATCGTGCATTTTTAGCCGAATAAAAGCCAACCCTGATTAATGAGGACCTAGAAAATGCAAATGACCTAGAAAACTAAGAAATGCATACATTTTGAATTTCCTATTTATTTTTCTGCAGAATATTTGGTTCAGAGAAAATCATGCGATTGGGCTCCTACTCAAAGGGGACATTTCGGAGGAAGCGACGAATCTGCGCTTGCTTCATGTTGCTAAAGTCAGCCTGGTGATGTCTTCACACTAGCAGAAGTAACTTGAAGCCACGATGAAGAAAATTTATGCCCGAATGAAATTTACCACATAGGTAGTTCTACAATCGAAAGCAGATGCTTCAAATATTTTAATGTTTTCTTAGAGCGTAGATAGCAATTAGATAACAAATCCATAGCAAATTTGTTTACCCGAAGGGCAAACAAACTTGATAGTAAACTAATAAAGCTGAAAGAATATTTCCAGTCAATATATTATTATAAAGAAAAATTGAGAGAGAATAGTTTCCCGATATCGGAACTCGAGTAAAAAAAAAAACTTATCATTTACAAGAAAGCCCGACATCATTTCCAACGGGAGAAGCCGATTATTGCGACAAAAGAAAAACAGGAATTTCAGAGCGCACGCAGCGCGAATCGAGGCGGATCCTTTGCCCGATCCCCGAGCGGGACGCTTGGGGAATTAACTATTTATTTCGAAGTGCAACTGGATGACTCGGCGATGTTTATCCCCTCGCGTGTGAAGGAGTCCGTTCGTTCATGCATCTGTCTTTTCCTCGTACGAAGGTCGTTGGATGACATCCTGATGAGGAGGGCGCGGTGTTTGAAAGTGATCTTGCACTCTCGAATCAATTCAAAACGGAGGACTTAAGAGAGCATCCGGGAAAGAAGTGCTCGAGGAAAGAGGAGTCGAGTGAGACTGCAGGAGGAGAAGGGCAAAAACCTTTTCAATTGCATGAGGTCTCATGAGATACTCATAATCCCAACGAAATATTCGGCCGGTCTCATGAGAAAGTGAGATCTCATGCGAACTCATGAGCTTTTAATGAGGTTTTTCAGCTGGAAATTGATGCAGGAGAAGCTCACGGTCATTCCCCCACCTGTTAGCAAAGTATTGATATATTGGAAAAGGAAACCTTGTAGGAAGTAATATGTTTTCTTGGTCAAATGAGGACAAAAGAAAGTCAAATGCGACAGGGAAAGTCAAAGCTCACGGTCATTCCCCCACCTGTTAGCAAAGTATTGATATATTGGAAAAGCTTTGGAACATCCTTCATTATACAAAAGAACCAGTTTACTCCTGTTTTCTTTCAGTTTACGCTGTCCCTTTCAGTTTACACAGCGACACCTCTTACATCTAAAAATTCACTTTCGTAAAAGCTATATTAAGGAAAGTCTATTGCGACAAATACACAAGGCAAACCATGTCTATGTTACGGGGAATGCCTTCTCGTTGCATCTTCACAACAGCGTTTCAGGCGCATTTACATATGTTGCTCCTTTTGCAATTAATATTATTTGGCAATTACCGAAATGTTTGAATGTAATACGAATTTTCTCAGGACGGAAAAAACGCCATCACAGCTCGACATGTCAACACTGGTACAAATCTGGGAAAGCAAATTCCAGAGACAGGGCAACTTGGTTCGCCTACAAAAGGACATGGATAAATCCCATCAGCTGTCTCATTTCTCCTCGTTCTTGTCATTTTTGCAAAAAAAGGACAAATTGCCGTTAATAGCAGCCAGGGTTATATACAAGCAGCTCTCTCTTATGCCTGGATGAACTATAGCATATTCCAACGACCAGTAATGACGTAGCGATTCGATAATTGCCAAATTATACATATTTATTAAAACAGGAGCACCAAATGGAAATGAGCTTGAATCCACATGTTGCGAAAATGCAACGAGAAGGCATTCCCTAAAAACATTGGTATGATTTACCATGTGTACCTGTTGCATTTGTTTTTCCGTATCTCGAATATGTTTTCCCCTAAAATCTGACATCCATCACAGTGATGCGTCCGCCTTTCTCCTGTCGTTTTTGACGCTCGCAAGCGTCACAGCGACACATTTTACTTTCCTTGTCGCGTTTGATTTCGTCTTCAGATTAATAATATTGAGTACGTCCGGTCATTCTCCCCCCCCCCCCACTTCCCTTAATCCCCGAATTTCTCTATATACCAAATTTCAACAGGTTCGGTTCCATGACATTCAAATGAGAAAAACTGTACGAATTTGGAAATTTCGTGCATCAGATGGGAGACGCTTCCATCCTCACAGACCCCTAATTCCCCTTTATATCCCCCGAGTCAACTCCATTGGATCGACCGGCCGACCCATCGGCAGATCGGTTTTCAAATTCGAATTTCTCGCTGGGTGCAGGCGTATGCGCTATCAGAGGGGTTACGAGGAGCCATTCGACAATTTCTGTCATAATTTTCCATGACATTTCAATGACAGGCCATGGTCTTTCATAAGAAAAAAAATTGTTGTCCTCCCATCCGAGAAATGAAATATGGTAGATTATTTACTTCTGTATTTGTAATAGTTTCAGTGATAAAAAATTCAGTAGGAGAGAGCTCTGCAGGTCGCTTTTTTCGCCCCACTTTCAATTTGCTGTATGTCATGAAATACTATACAAAGATTTCTGAAAATAATGTATGACTTACTTCAAAGTATGTTCTGTGCTACATTTGGAAGTAAGCGAAGTTATTATTTAACAAATATGTATTTTTTAATTTTCAAAATCAGCAAAACTGCTAGTATTTTCCGTTTTGGCAATTGTTTTCGTCAGTTGAATGTGTATCCCATCTTCAAATATATTTTCCCAAACCACAAACATTCATGTACCTCTTTGTGTTATTTGGCATTCATATAATTTATTCCTAATTTGATATTAATTGACAACTTTTATCATTTCCTCAAAAATCAATCAACAAAGGCAAAGTGGAAAAGATCGACCGTTCGGTCTCGCTCCTCCCACTCTCGGAGGGAGGACGGAGGTCTAGCCACTCAGCGAAAAGGGCGTGCCAGACATCAAGCAGGAACGCTGGGAGGTGAAAGCGACGCACGTGATCGTTAGCACGTCAAGCGAAGACTCAGATCCGGATTTCAAAATTGAAAACACTCCATACGGCGACCTTAATGGCGCGAGAAGGTTAAAGACGCTTAGTAAACCAATTCCCTTTTCCTGTTGGTAATATAGATGAACCTTAGTATATAAAATGGGGGTAAGACGGCAACCTTCACGTGTTGCTCCAATTAAGCTTTTTTTTGTGTATACCCATCAACGCAACTAATGTCAACAGACCACCGGACGTCGAGTCATCGATCTCCCCGCATCATCACAACTCAGTGCATCGACGCGTCTGATTACGGGGACACTGAAATTCACCCCTGACGAATGGCTACCAACGCTCTCCCGTATTCCACCTCCCAACATCCGCAGAGACGCGCGGACATTGTGCATTTTTAGCTGAATAAAAGCCAACCCTGATTAATGAAATCCCGGAACCTGCCCTGGGTCAGAGCTATTACTCTCGACGCGTCACCTTTGACCCGGAGGAAAAGTGGAAAGCCACGTGGGTCAAAGCCATCACCCCCAACAAAAGCCTCGTTTCTGATTCCACCACAGAAGTTACTGGCTTCGACCTGCCAAGAAAGCAGTGGACCATGCTCAACCGCATCCGCACCTCGCACGACCGATGCGCCCACCTCTTGCACCGGTGGAAAATCAAGATCTCCCCCCAGATGTGACGGCGGTTTCGAAGAATAAACCATGCAGCACTTTATTCATTAGTGCCCACTCCGTTCGGTTGGAAGAACCATGGACGATATCCATGAGCTTACCCCAACAGCCTCCAACTGGATCTCCAACCTTGACATACATTTATAAATGTTGCTGATGAACAAGAAGTGTAGATTTTAAGAGAAATAAACGATGAAATCGATTGAAAATGATTCAGTCCGATTCACTATTTAGGTCCCACGGAAATTCGCCTGAAAATCCCACGAAAATCCTGAGCCAAGTCCATTAATCCTTCACCTAGCTGAATCCAATCTCTCATCAGTTGTCCGAAGTCTTTTCGTTTACTCGGGATGTCCCTTGAATATTTCGCAGGTTTTCAAAATTAACGGTCCCAGGGGTACATTATCCTCGATGCCAAGAAAAGAGGCAAGAAATCCAGAGCGCACGCAGCGCAAATCGAGGCGGATCCTCTGCGTCCCATTAGGGGAATCAACGATTTACTTCGAAGTGTAACGTGGATGACTCGGCGATGCTTATCTCCTCGTGTAAAAAGGAATTTGATCGTTCATGCATCTGTCTTTTCTTCGTACGAAGGTCGTTGGATGACATCCTGATGAGGAGGGCGGGGAGATATTCGTGTACCAAGTTTCAGGCTCTCATTATTTCTGAAACATAGAATTAGCGTCAGTCAGTCGCTCACGATCATCTATATGTATGAGATAAAACCAGATCGGTTTACCAGCTGTTTTGCTGCAGTAGTAAAACTAAGAAATGCATACATTTTGAATTTCCGATTTATTTTTCTGCAGAATATTTGGTTCAGAGAAAATCATGCGATTGGGCTCCTACTCAAAGGGGACAATTCAGAGGAAACGACGAATCTGCGCTTGCTTTATGTTGCTAAAGTCAGCCTGGCGATGTCTTCACACGTGCAGAAGTAACTTGAAGCCACAATGAAGAAAATTTATGCCCGAATGAAATTTACCACATAGGTAGTTCTACAATCGAAAGCAGATGCTTCACATATTTTAATGTTTTCTTAGAGCGTAGATAGCAATTAGATAACGAGTCCATAGTAAATTTGTTTACCCGAAGGGCAAACAAACTTGATAGTAAACTAATAAAGCTGAAAGAATATTTCCAGTCAATATATTATTATGAAGAAAAATTGAGAGAGAATAGTTTCCCGATATCGGAACTCGAGTAAAAAAAAAAACTTATCATTTACAAGAAAGCCCGACATCATTTCCAACGGGAGAAGCCGATTATTGCGACAAAAGAAAAACAGGAATTTCAGAGCGCACGCGGCGCGAATCGAGGCGGATCCTCTGCCCGATCCCCGAGCGGGACGCTCGGGGAATTAACTATTTATTTCGAAGTGTGACATGGATGACTCGGCGATCTTTATCCCCTCGCGTGAGAAGGAATCCGTTCCATCCGAGCATCCGGGAAAGAAGTGCTCGAGGAAAGGGGAGTCGAGTGAGACTGCAGGTGGAGATAGGCAAAAACCTTTTCAATTGCATGAGGTCTCATGAGATACTCATAATCCCAACGAAATATTCGGCCGGTCTCATGAGAAAGTGAGATCTCATGCGAACTCGTGAGCTTTTAATGAGGTTTTTCAGCTGGAAATTGATGCAGGAGAAGCTCACGGTCATTCCCCCACCTGTTAGCAAAGTATTGATATATTGGAAAAGGAAACCTTGTAGGAAGTAATATGTTTTCTTGGTCAAATGAGGACAAAAGAAAGTCAAATGCGACAGGGAAAGTCAAATGTGTCGCTGTGGAGAATGTAGATTTTTAAGTGAAAGCATTTTCGATATAAGGAAAGTCAATTGCGAGGAATGCACAAGGCAAACCATGTCTATGTTACGGGGAATGCCTTCTCCTTGCATCTTCACAACATGCGTTTCAGGCGCATTTACATATGTTGCTCCTTTTGCAATTAATATTATTTGGCAATTACCGAAATGTTTGGGTTAGTCATAGAAATATACCATCACCAACCATTTGGGGCGGGATGCTAGACTTCACCTAAGAAAAAAAAGCAGGGAGATTTTCTTTCCTTAACCCTGATATTTTCATTGCGTAACTGGTATCGTCGAGCCAAAATAACCCCAGCAACAAAAAGTCTAAACATGAAGTAAAATGAAGTTTCTTTAGATGAAATGTCTTTTATCGCGGCAGTTACCCGGCGAACTTCACTGCAGCGAAGCAGCATGGTTGGTAGTTCATCCAGGCATTGGATCTTTGGACACCCATAAAGGGTGACACCTCCGAGCTCATGGGCATGCCAAATGACCTTGACCAAATGACCAAATGGCCCGTCATTGTCTCCCCGACAGTGGCTGACATGCATCAAATAGTGTAAACTTAACACACAGTTTCTAGGTCAATGAGACCAGTTACAAGGGGGTTGGGGGTAGGGTAGAGACCAACCCATTCCGCCATTACTAACGTTACAAGCCCTATTCCATGCATACTCGTATGTGAGGAAGCTGGCGAAGTGTGGCTTTCCTCCAGTACCCTCAGCTTTAGCCATCTCCTTTTGTAGACGAAGATATATGTAGGGAAGGGTTGAGGTCCGCCACAAAAAAAAACACGAAAAAACTGAAGTGGCCGGATCGCTGTTGGGGGTTATCGCTGTTGTATAGTGGGGAAATGCAGTAGTTGATTCTTCTGTATGACGCTGCTCCTCTCCCTTGCTGGTGCCATTGATTTTCCTGAGTTCCCCCCCCCCTTCCCCCCCCCCCCCCTCCAGCTCTTTCCTTCTTTTGACTGAACAACCAACAACCGTGAGCGCAAGGCTCAGTCCAGTGCCAAACCTACATGCTGATGCGAGGTGGCAAAGTTTGTCAGTTGCATTAGATGTAGGAGATGCGGTTACGATCACGAAAAACCTATAGAAACGAAGCTGTCCCGCAAAAGAGGGCGGGGGAATGGGGGAATGGGGGGGGGGGGGGGAGTTCGCAGTAGGATATGAATCCATTCATAACACCAGAGAATAAATTGCGACGTGACTAAGCACCTGTATGTGGCAGGAGCAAAATAGGTTGAATGAAACAACAGGTGCCCAAGATAGAATTAAGAAACGGTTTTGGGAGTTGTTTTTAGTGCTTGCTTGATAATAGGACGGAAAAACCCATTGTTATGCTGGCGCAGCGGCGCGCCCAATCCTCTGGGAGACCCCATCTTCCGAGGGAGGTTGTGACGATAGGTTCACTTCTGTCACGGGCACAGGGCGCTGCGGTAGATTGTTACTTACAGAAAACAAAGAATCAATCAATTTCGCTCCCTAGCGTCCCGCGCCTGACAATTATCTTTTCAGAATCTCTTCCTTCAGTCAGGAGGAAAGGTTCGTGCCTGTTCATGGCCGAGAAAGGAATATCCCAAAAACACTTCTCCCCCTTTGTATACAACTAATACCGGAATGACTTGGTTCTTGCAGCACCCAACAAAATAGCTCGTTTTTGTCTCACTGACTCTGAGACTGGGTGTTAAAAATTGACCTTGAATTTTTTTTTTTTTAGATATCTCCGGGCAGGATGTAATACGAATTTTATTAGGACGGAAAAAAGGCCATCAGAGCTCGACATGCCAACACTGGCACAAATCTGGGTAAGCAAACTCCAGAGACAGGGCAACTCGGTTCGCCTGCAAAAGGACATGGATAAATCCCATCAGCTGTCTCATTTCTCTTCATTCTTGTCATTTTTGCAATAAAAGGACAAATTGCCATTAATAGCATTCAGGGTTATCTCCAACCAGCTCTCTCTTATGCCTGCATGAACTATAGCATATTCCAACGACCAGCCCTGACGTATCGATTCGATAATTGCCAAATTATATTTATTAAAACAGGAGCACAAAATAGAAACGAGCTTGAATCAACATGTTGCGAAAATGCAACGAGAAGGTATTCCTTAAAAACATTGGTATGATTTACCATGTGTACCTGTTGCATTTGTTTTTCCGTATCTCGAATATGTTTTCCCCTAAAATCTGACACCCATCACAGTGATGCATACGCCTTTCTCCTGTCGTTTTTGACGCTCGCAAGCGTCACAGCGACACATTTGACTTTCCTTGTCGCGTTTGACTTTCTTTCGACCACACACGTCTTTGAAAACCTATAGAAGTGCACCGAACCTGTCACCTCTCCCCCCCTCTTGTGAAGTCTTTAATCAAACTCTGGAGTCATCATCGCCCAGAGGAAACTTAGTCTTTTGGAAACTTAGGCCATGGATGTCTGGGACATCCTCTCTTCTCTGGACATTCCCTCGCAGAGTCGGCCTTGCCTGACATGCATCTTTCTGATCAAGGAATTCCGATGTCCTCCCCTTATGACGTTTCAAAGCACCGAGACTCATTCCAGATGCATCGGGAGTGTGCCGTTGTGGAGATTTGTGCGCCATCTGACTTTTGTTATGGAAACATTGTTCGATCGGATAATTCTTAGATGGCTCGCTCAATCTTCTTTTCTTATTCGGAATTATGTTCACCGTGACGGAACGATGTACCACTTCAAAAATATGTCTATCGATAAATGTAAATGATAAGTATGTCTATAAATGTAAAAAAAAATAATCCGGAATGGTGGTTTTTCTCCATTGAATTTCCTATAAAATGTCAGACGCGCGCCAATCGATTGTATTATTATTGCCCTCTAGATTGACCTGGTTACAGATTTAGCTGGTACTAGTGAAGCATTCACGGTTTTGTGTTTGAGGTGAACTAACTTCTGTCGCATGACATTTAAATGAAGCACACGTCTTCAAATCAATAATATTGAGTGCGTCCGGTCATTCTCCCCCCCCCCCACTTCCCTTAATCCCCGAATTTCTCTATATACCAAATTTCAACAAGTTCGGTTCCATGACATTCAAATGAGAAAAACTGTAAGAATTTGGAAATTTCGTGTATCAGATGGAAGACGTTTCCATCCTCACATACCCCAAATTCCCCTTTATATCCCTCGAGTCAACTCCATTGGATCGACCGCCGACCCATAGGCAGCTCGGTTGGCAAATTCGAATTTCTCGCTGGGTGCAGGCGAATGCGCTATCAGAGGGGTTACGAGGAGCCATTTGACAAGTTATGTCATAATTTTCCATGACATTTCCATGACAGGCCATGGTCTTCCATAAGAAAAAAACTTGTTGTCCTCCCATCCGAGAAATGAAATATGGTAGATTATTTACTTCTGTATTTGTAATAGTTTCAGTGATTAAAATTCAATAGGAGAGAGCTCTGCATGTCGCTGTTTTCCCCCCACTTTCAATTTGCTGTATGTCATAAAATTATATGCAAAGACTTCTGAAAATAATGTATGATTTACTTCAAAATATGTTCTGTGCTACATTTGGAAGTAAGCGAAGCTATTATTTAACAAATATGTATTTTTTAATTTTCAAATTCAGGAAAACTGCTAGTATTTTCCGTTTTGGGGATTTTTTTCGTTAGTTGAATGTGTATCCCATCTTCAAATATATTTTCCCAAACCACAAACATTCATGTACCTCTTAGTGTCATTTGACATTCATATAATTTATTCCTAATTTGATATTAATTGACAACTTTTATCATTTCCTCATAAATCAATCAGCAAAGGCAAAGAGGAAAAGACCAACCGTTCGGTCTCGCTCCTCCCGCTCTCAGAGGGAGGACGGAGGTATAGCCACTCAGCCGATTGGGCGTGCCAGACATCAAGCAGGGACGCTGGGAGGTGAAAGCGACGCACGTGATCGTTAGCACGTCAAGCGAAGACTCAGATCCGGATTTCAAAATTGAAAACACTCCATACGGCGACCTTAATGGCGCGAGAAGGTTAAAGACGCTTAGTAAACCAATTCCCTTTTCCTGTTGGTAATGTAGGTGAACCTTAGTATATAAAATGGGAGTAAGACGCAACATTCACGTGTTGCTCCTGTTAAGCGTTTTTTTGTGTATACCCATCAACGCAACTAATGTCAACAGACCACCGGACGTCCAGTCATCGATCTCCCCGCATCATCCCAACTCAGTGCATCGATGCGTCTGATTACGGGGACACTGAAATTCACCCCTGACGAATGGCTACCAACGCTCTCCCGTATTCCACCTCCCAACATCCGCAGAGATGCGCGGACATCGTGCATTTTTAGCCGAATAAAAGCCAACCCTGATTAATGAGGACCTAGAAAATCCACCGAGGACCCGGCTTAAATCCCAGAACCTGCCCTGGGTCAGAGCTATTACTCTCGACACGTCACCTTTGACCCGGAGGAACAGTGGAAAGCCACGTGGGTCAAAGCCATCGCCCCCAACAAAAGCCTCGTTTTTGATCCCACCACAGAAGTTGCTGGCTTCGACCTGCCAAGAAAGCAGATGCTTAAAATATTTTAATGTTTTCTTAGAGCGTAGATAGCAATTAGATAACGAGTCCATAGCAAATTTGTTTACCCGAAGGGCAAACAAGCTTGATTGTAAACTAATAAAGCTGAAAGAATATTTCCAATCAATATATTATTACAAAGAAAAATTGAGAGAGAAGAGTTTCCCGATATCGGAACTCGAGTAAAAAAATAAACTTCTACTTATCATTTACAAGAAAGCCCGATATCATTTCCAACGGGAGAAGCCGATTATTGCGACAAAAATACAAGAATTTCAGAGCGCACGCAGCGCGAATCGAGGCGGATCCTCTGCCCGATCCCCGAGCGTCCCGCTCGGGGAATTAACTATTTATTTCGAAGTGTAACGTGAATGACTCGGCGATCTTTATCCCCTCGCGTGAGAAGGAATCCGTTCGTTCATGCATCTGTCTTTTCCTCGTACGAAGGTCGTTGGATGACATCCTGATGAGGAGGGCGCGGGGTTTGAAAGTGATCTTGCACTCTCGAATCGATTCAAAACGGAGGACGTAAGAGAGCATCCGGGAAGAAAGTGCTCGAGGAAAGAGGAGTCGAGTGAGACTAGAGGAGGAGAAGGGCAAAAACCTTTTCAATTGCATGAGGTCTCATGGGATACTCATAATCCCAAGGAAATATTCGGCCGGTTTCATGAGAAAGTGTGATCTCATGCGAACTCATGAGTTTTTAATGAGGTTTTTCAGTCGGAAATTGATACAGGAGATGCTCACGGTCATTCCCCCACCTGTTAGCAAAGTATTGATATATTGGAAAAGGAAACCTTGTAGGAAGTAATATGTTTTCTTGGTCAAATGAGGACAAAAGAAAGTCAAATGCGACAGGGAAAGTCAAATGTGTCGCTGTGGAGAATGTAGATTTTTAAGTGAAAGCATTTTCGATATANGGGGGGGGGGGGGGGGGGGGGGGGGGGGGGGGGGGGGGGGTAGTTCGCAGGAGGATATGAATCCATTCATAACACCAGAGAATAAATTGCGACGTGACTAAGCACCTGTATGTGGCAGGAGCAAAATAGGTTGAATGAAACAACAGGTGCCCAAGATAGAATTAAGAAACGGTTTTGGGAGTTGTTTTTAGTGCTTGCTTGACAATAGGACGGAAAAACCCAGTGTTCTGCTGGCGCAGCGGCGCGCCCAATCCTCTGGGAGACCCCGTCTTCCGAAGGAGCTTGTGACGATAGGTTCAATTCTGTCACGGGCACGGGGCGCTGCGGTAGATTGTTACTTACAGAAAACAAAGAGTCAATCAATTTCGCTCCCTAGCGTCCCGCGCCTGACAATTACCTTTTCAGAATCTCTTCCTTCAATCAGGAGGAAAGGTTCGTGCCTGTTCACGGCCGAGAAAGGAATATCCAACAACCGAGTTTGATACCTAAATTTATTACAGAAGTTTTTAAATGTCACCAAGTTGTCCAACGAAAGTACTCAAAATATAAAGAAGCAGAATTTGTTTGGTTAATTCACGAGGTTCACAGGCAACAAATAAGGAGATATCCGGTTCCAAGGGCAAACGCACGTAAGAGAGAGAGAGAGAGAGAGTTTGCGAATTTATCGGGGAGACCTACTCTTAAGGGTCGAACTGGGGCATTAACACTCTGGTCGGACTGAGAGGGAAATCTCCACGATTCGGCCGCAGGGCCGAGTTCCCTCGCTTCAACTCGGGACTGACTTCTCGGACGAAGTTTCCCTGGACGACGTGACTGGAAGGGCGGCGGCCCGTTACGCTTCATTGAAGGAAAATATGTGATTTTTGGAGGCTTGAGATGATGGGTTTCCAAAAACACTTCTCCCCATTTGTATACAACTAATACCGGAATGACTTAGTTCTTGCAGCACCCAACGAAATAGCTCGTCTTGGTCTCATTTTCTCTGAGACTGGGTGTTAAAAATTGACCTTGAATTTTTTTTTTTTAGATATCTCCGGGCAGGATGTATAACGAATTTTCTCAGGGCGGAAAAAAGGCCATCACAGCTCGACATGTCAACAATACTGGTACAAATCTGGGCAAGCAAACTCCAGAGACAGGGCAACTCGGTTCGCCTGCAAAAGGACATGGATAAATCCCATCAGCTGTCTCATTTCTCTTTGTTCTCGTCTTTTTTTGCAAAAAAAGGACCAATTGCCATTTATGGCAGCCAGGGTTATCTCCAACCAGCTCTCTCTTATGCCTGGATGAACTATAGCATATTCCAACGACCAGCCCCGACGTATCGATTCGATAATTGCCAAATTATATTTATTAAAACAGGAGCACAAAATAGAAATGAGCTTGAATCCACATGTTGCGAAAATGCAACGAGAAGGCATTCCCTAAAAACATATGTATGATTTACCATGTGTACCTGTTGCATTTGTTTTTCCGTATCTCGAATATGTTTTCCCCTAAAATCTGACATCCATCACAGTGATGCATCCGCCTTTCTCCTGTCGTTTTTGACGCTCGCAAGCGTCACAGCGACACATTTGACTTTCCTTGTCGCGTTTGACTTTCTTTCGACCACACACGTCTTTGAGAACCTATAGAAGTGCACCGAACCTGACACCTCTCCCCCCCTCTTGTGAAGTCTTTAATCACACTCTGGAGGAGACATCGCCCAGAGGAAACTTAGTCTTTAGGCCATGGATGCCTGTGACATCCTCTCTTCTATGGACATTCCCTCGCAGAGTCGGCCTTGCCTGACATGCATCTTTCTGATCAAGGAATTCCGATGTCCTCCCCTTATGACGCTTCAAAGCACCGAGACTCATCCCAGATGCATCGGGAGTGTGCTGTTGTGGAGGTTTGTGCGCCATCTGACTTTTGTTATGGAAACATTGTTCGATCGGATAATTCTTAGATGGCTCGCTCTATCTTCTTTTCTTATTCGGCATTATGTTCACCGTGACGGAACGATGTACCACTTCAAAAATATGTCTATAGATAAATGTAAGTGATAAGCATGTCTATAAATGCTTTTTAATAATCCGGAATGGTGTTGTTTCCTCCATAGTATTTCCTATAAAATGTCAGTCACACGCCAACCGATTGTATTGATATTATTATTGCCTTCTATATTTACCAGCTGGTACTAGTGAAGCATTCACGGTTTTGTATTTGAGGTGAACCGACTTCTGTCGCATGAAATTTAAATGAAACACACGTCTTCATATCAATAATATTGAGTGCGTCCGGTCATTCTCCCCCCCCCCCCTCCACTTCCCTTAATCCCCGAATTAGTCTATATACCAAATTTCAACAGGTTCGGTTCCATGACATTCGAATGAGACAAACTGTACGAATTTGGAAATTTGGTGCATCAGATGGGAGACGCTTCCATCCTCACAGACCCCTAATTCCCCTTTACGGGTATATCCCCCGAGTCAACTCCATTGGATAGACCGGCCGACCCATCGGCAGATCGGTTTTCAAATTCGAATTTCTCGCTGGGTGCAGGCGAATGCGCTATCAGAGGGGTTACGAGGGCCATTCGACAAGTTCTGTCAATTTTCCATGACATTTTCAGAAATTAGCCAAGAGAGAAAACGAGGTTTAATTTTTTAAAATGTAGGCATTCTTTTATTAAATGGTCTGAATTTATTACAATTTTGATACGACGAATGAGAGACAACTTCACGTTCGTTCTTTGCAAGCTGCTTTTTTTTATCTAAGAGTTTCACTCGCCTATGTTTCACGCCCTGCGAAGGCATTCGATAATTTACCTCTGTATTTGCAATAGTTTCAGTGATAAAAATTCAATAGGAGAGGGCTCTGCAGGTCGCTGCTTTCCCCCCCCCCACTTTCAATTTGCTGTATGTCATAAAATAATATACAAAGATTTCTGAAATTATGTATGACTTACTTCAAAGTACGTTCTGTGCTCGCATTTGGAAGTAAGCGCAGTTATTATTTAATAAATATGTATTTTATAATTTTCAAAATCAGCGAAACTGCAGATATTTTCCATTTTGGCGATTTTTTTCGTCAGTTAAATGTGTATCCCATCTTCAATCAAATATATTTTCCCAAACCACAAACATTGAATGTACCTCTTGGTGTCATTTGGCATTCATATCATTCATACCTAATTTGATATTAATTGACAACTTTTATCATTTCCTCAAAAATGGGTGAGAAAGAAAATGTATTCTTCAAAAACCCCATCTTTGATTTTAAAGATTTGTTTTCCATTTTGACACTAGAGGACTCGGGTTACGGCATAGTATTTAAAAATGTTCTCCTCCTTTTGCCTACTTACATAGCTATTGGTTTTTAAACAAGCACATTTTCCAACGATATTGGGAGAGACAATGGCTACACAATCATGATTAACTTTTAGCAGTTTATGTGCAACATGCAGAATATTAATGCCATGGGGTGATGAATTTAAATATGTGACGTTCACATCCTACTCGGATGATATGATCAAATTCCGTAGAATGTCAAAAATGCTTTGTCATGGTTTTCAAATTGTAAAGATTATTTTCATGTTCGGCCTTGTTAACAAAAGTATATGGTTATATAGATTCGACTAATTGTATCAGTGGTATATGGAAAACTATCACCGTGTCATTTGAATATTCATAACATGCACTTTAAATTGGCGCATATGAAGTCTGTATCCTTGGGCAGGGGGGGGGGAATGCAGATGTTGGTCCCTTAAATTGGTAAATCTGTACGATGAAGTGAAGTTTAGGCACTGGTGCTGCTACTACAATCACATAGCGGTATCTCCTCAATCGCGTGTCGATCTCGAATTTGGTATCGTTGGAAAAGGCATAATGTTCCCTGTTTAATGACGTATTGGAACAAGGGATTCCAGAGGTGGCAAGTGTAAATTCACTGTTCACTGAACTTAATGAAGCTGCTAGGTCAAGTAAAACATTTTGATTTTAGTTTTGGAGAATAATTTCTAGTCATTTTAACCAGGGAAATTTCCCAGTTGCTATGACAACATTGGGAGGTCTCTATATAAGTTATTGCAGCAATGGTTTCACAATTTCTAGTTCGTATTGGCGTTGGAAGCAAAAAATTTGTGATATTCATCTTCATATACTGTATATCCGGGGATTGGTACGAGATGTACCAAATTGGTTGCAATAAGATCATTGAAATTGATCCTGCTTTATTTACGCTGGTTTCCGTCCGTATTGGCGGTGGTTGATCATTCGCTATGGTCGATTTGGCTTGGAATGAGCCTTGGGCAATTTGCGAAATAAATTCAGTGATTTCACAGAAATTAACGATTTATTGCCTTCATTGTGGGCCTCAAGTAAGTTTCCCCAGGGTGACATTCCTTTTTCTGATAAAACTAATCCGAATATGACCATACACTTCGGTTAATGCCGAACATGCAATTTTCTCATTATCCTATAAAAACCAGGACAATGGATTTTGCACATACTAGGCAATTTGATCATTACATCCGTGTAGGATGTGAACATCGCATATTTGAATTCATCACCACATGGCATTAATATTCAGCATGTTGTGCACAAACGGCTAAAAATTAATCATGATTGTGCGACCTTTGTCTCTCCCAGTATCGTTGGTAAATGTGCATGTTTAAAAATCAATAACTATGTAAGTAGGCAAAAAGGAGGAGGAAATATTTTAGATCGTGCAGTAAACCCCTTCCCTCTAGTATCAATGTGGAAAAAGTGAAAAAATCAAATATCGGATTTTTGAGAGAAAAATTTTCTTTTCCACTCATTTTTGTGGAAATGACAAAAGTTGTCAAATAATATCAAATTAGGTATGAATGATATGAATGCCCAAATGACACTATGAGATACATCAATGTTTTAGGTTTGGGAATATATATTTGATCGAAGATGGGATACACATTTAACTGACGAAAATAAACGCCAAAACGGACAATTTCAGCAGTTTCGCTGATTTTGAAAATTAATGAATACATATTTATAAAATAATAACTGCGCTTATTATCATATTCGTAAACAGAACGTACTTTGAAGTAAGCGATGAATTTTTTTTTCAGGACTCTATGTACATTAGTTCAGGAGATAGCTCCAGTTACTTTGTCATCTTGTTATTTGAACTTTAAGAGAAGTGCGTTTTCGTCGCAGGCTGTTTTTCGGACAGGCGCGTCAGCAGCAGCGTGACGCCCCTGCAACGTGCGAATGGAGGTAGGTCGTGACCTGTCGTGACCTGAGTTTCACAGAAAAAATGTTCGCTCATGCCACATGTCACAGAACCTATGAAGACAATCGACATGCCATTCTTTCTTTCCTTGCCCACCCAAATCCATGTTTTCTTACCATCATGAATTCTTTCGCTGTCATGCGTCGATTCGACGTGGATTTTTTCTTAAGACAAGAGGTGATATTGAGCACCAGAGCAAAATCGTGTAGGAATCTCGCGTAAGGAGATCCCATAAAAGGTTTTTGTCAAAATGGTAAATGTTGAACTCCAAAAGTTTCTCTTATTTCTGATCACATATAATATGTTGGTCGGAAGATACATAGTTGTTCTCCACCAAGACCACCACTAGGAATTCCATCTCGAGTTATCTTGGATTTTTGTATAGTTGTCAGGGAGAGGATGGTCATAATCTTCCACGCTTGCCTTCTTGAGATTAAGAGCTGCCAAGATCGCAATCGCTTTAACTGTGTTGCTGGCACTTCGCGTCTTACGTCTTCCTGGGAGGTATACATTGAGAAGACTCATTCGTTGCCAACACTATCGCAAGATAAACATTACATTTCGCTTCAAGTTCATCCTTGTGCTCCGCAGCTGGGAGATCGCAATGCATTTTGTCGTTCGGCAAAACTCAGCTCTTCTGCCTCAACTCTCAGCTCTTCTTTCACCGTCTGATATAGGGTCTTGGTCAGCGGAAGCCAGCGCAGGAAGAAATTAAGGAGGAGTTCGACACCGTCCCTCAGGGTATGGTTCAGGAGGCCTGTCGCTCATTCCTCAATCGATGCCAGGTTTGCATTGAGATTGACGACAAGCAAATCAAGCTTCACAACGGATAATCACCTGGTTGTGAATGTTTCTTGCTGGATGGCGTAGTGGAGGCATGGGGAACCACTTGGAGAAACTCCCCATGGGATGAACGACGGCTACCTCCATGTTGGCTCATCCTGGGTTACGCCAAAACCGTCTATTGGAAGATGTCAGCATATTCTGATATCACATTTGAAAATTGATATCTCAGTAATGAGATGGGATAGAATCATGAAACTTTCAGGGCTACTGGATCAAGGCATCATCTAATGAATGATGTGCTTTAAATTAATAAGATCTTGATTTCAGAGGTTTAGGTAGAATTAGTTTTTTTAAACCTGAGGGCGCTGCGAGACTGTCCAATATTTCGGCAAAAGTTGTTCTATATTTTCGTCAAATTTCATCAAGATTGGTTGCGTCCTCTCAGAGATATGAGCGTTTAAAATTTGTACAATTTAAATGAAATGCCCTGTAAATATATAAATGCAAAGCATGGAATTCGCTCGTAAGTTAAAAAACACTACTGCTTCACATTTCAGGGAAAAGGAAACAGGAAAATCCAATAACTTCTTGCTTCGGGGTCATTTCACCCCCAAAATGAGCTAATTCTAAAATGATGTGCATTCGCCCAAATTCTGATTGCCACCCGCGGAGCCTGCCAGCCGTCATCGACAAGTCATTTTAAAATCCCAACCGGAATATTCCAGCTGTAAATTCGGACCATTTACAGCTGGCAAAGAGCTGGAAAATAGTAGGTACCGGTTTTTTCTTAACCTGAATTTTTCAACTGGAATGCAGCTGGTTTTAATAGATGTTTCCAGCTGGAAAATTTTCAGTTGGAATTTTATAAAGAGGATCCTACAGCTGGAATGTAGCTAAATTTACTGTTGAAAATCAGCTGTTCCTGTAGGTGGACCCTCCGACAAAAATAGTCAACAAAAAGATTCTCATTCAGTTAGTGATATAGCATTTAAGAACAAATCTGGAGATTACTACTTTCCAGCTGTTACCCAGTTGGAACGGGTCCGAATTTACAGCTGGAGTCCAGCTGGAAATTGTATCTGTTTCCAGCCGGGATTTCAAGCTGGGTTCCTTCAATTAATCAAGTTTTATTTTATCTCGTACCTTCTCTCATTGAGCACTCAGCTCTGTAAAAGCTCTCAGAAAGCTCAGATTGTCTCCCAGTCAAGTATATTAATTCCGAGTGTCCTGTTATGCCTTGGAAGAAATTTCCCTTTGAATTGTCGTGAACACGTCGTCAGGCTCCCGAGCACATAAAATATTGCCGACCACATGGCATTTATATCATTTTTTGGCGGGATGGATAATATTTTCTGAGGCACTTCCGCGATGGCCTTTCCTCTTCTGAAATAACGATAAAAATCATGTAGGCTTCACGCCATTTTATTGGAAGGAAACCGCCACCGTAGACTGCCACGGCCATTACGGTTTCTTCCAGTTTCACTGAGTTTCCGAAAGTTATAGTACTCTAAAATCATAGCCCAGCATACACAGACAGCCTTTCAAGGTAATTCAAACCGAATGGCGTGAGTGAACCTGACTGCTAGATATACCGAGAAACAAATGTGTTTGAATGTGTGTGTGTGTGTGTGAAAGCTCGACAGGTCAAACGCTTCGAAATATGAACTTGGGGTTTTCTCATAAATATTCCACATCATCTGAGGATGTGCTTTTGCAGAGCAAAATCTAAAAAAATAGGCCTCACAAAAGGGGGAGGGGGCAACTTTGACGGGGGCGAAACTCTTCTATTTTCTTTGAAAATTTCAAAGAAAAGCAAAGTTTTGCCCTCGTCTCGCCATCTTCAGGATGGACGAAGGTACTAGAGTTGGCGCGGGACTCGTCAGGGGACGGTGGTATAACTCACAGCTCTGCTACCTGCCTGCTGCCGTGAATCGAAAGATTTGAGGCGTTCGTGATGAAACACACATTCGTGAGTTCGTCGCCACTTCCGTTCACACGGGCTCCGCAAGAAAAACCCAATCATCACGCTGATTTTTTATGGAATACTTCCGCAGATGGCAGAGCTCATCCATGCGCATGCGGCATTTGATTAGCGCATGCGCAATGCATGTTGAAAAATCGTTGAGACCTGTCTCATTCCAACATTGAGCCCAAGTTCGTTCAATGAGGCAAGCAATGTTCTCCACAACAGACTCGACATAGTGAATGTTAAAACTTCATTGCTCGTTCAGCTTTGCATCGACATAGCTGCGCAGACTGTGCAGGACAACAGAGCGCTTCGTTTCCTCCGGTTTGCAGCAGGTTTTCCTGCCACAAATGTAACAAGGCAATGTGGGTGGTTTTTTTTGGACTTCACCCTCATCTTACCTTCTTTTTGTACCTTCAAATGTGTCTGTGGGACTTCGTCTCTTTCTATGGAGAAGAGACGGAGATAAGAAAGGTATCTTTTGAAGGTAAGATAGCAAGGTAAGATGACCGTGAAGTTTCCAGTCCAAAAACCACCAACATTGCCTGGTTACATTGCCTTCGAGGGCAATTTTTCTACGCACTTGCTCAAACAGGAGAACTACATTAGAAAAACACTCCACTTTTGTTTGCAGGAAAGAAGTGCGCAAGAAATTGGCGAAAATAGGCTCGTCATTCAAAGATGCAACTGAATAAAAGACTATCGATGTAAAGGTAACAGTGAATCTATTAATTAAAAAACGGATATAATTACGTTTTGTTTTTAATAACTCTCGTTTCATGCGTGCACATGAGATGCAAGATATTGAAGTCTTTCGCATCAAAAGAAACATTGTGTGGCAATTAGGACATTTCACACCATCTCAGCCGTCGCGTTATGAGGAATCAACAATCCAATCGAGTCCGTTACCACGTAATCTTTCCGCAAGGGAAGTCTGCAGATCCGGAATCCCGATCTGCAGATCCGGAATCCAAATCTGCAGATCTGCAGGAGCAGCGGTGTAAGTCGGTGGGGGAGAGACTTTATGAACGCTTTCCTTCCATATTGTCCGAGATCCTGAAATGGGTTGAAAAGGTGCCGGGAGAAATAAAATACTGGTGCACGGCATTCGATTAATGGGAGGGAAATAAATTCCAAGTTCATGTTTGCCGTCCAAAGTTCATTAAGGTCAGTACGACCTTAACTCAGAACATTTTTCAGTAATTTTTTTCCAAGCCATGGAGAAGATTCCAAAGTCCGTTTTTTTTTTAATATTTAAAGTAAGCTTTATTAAATTGCCTTTGCTATTCACAGAACCAATAATTAAAATTAGAAAACATATTGAAAATAAATTTCAAATTAAATGGTCTATGTCAGAGATTTAAGGTTATGAATGTAGTTTAAGATAATTTAAAATTCACAACACACTTTGAAGCATTAATAAGACGCGCCAACTATTCCTGCCCATTGAACCCCGAATGAACCGAGACACTTCTTCATCTCGGCGGAAGGAACTTCAAGTTCTTCGCAGCGTCGAAGGATTGAAGGTCACAAAGGTCAATCTCATCGTGGGATGTAGGAGCCTTTGGATTTCAAGAGATGCACCTTTAATGCGCTTTTTCGAGTTCAGATTTTTTTTCTTGCTTTTCAGGGAGATGACATTTCGCCATCCTTTTTGAACAATTTCCACCAGAAAAAATTCGGAAACCCCGACGATCAGTGACAAAATTCAGAAATACCGCCTTGAGGGCCATCGACAATAATTCTGGTCTCTTGCATCTTCAGCAGGCTCGGATCAAACGTTCTGGCATGTGGGAATTCCTGGGCGAATTCCTCGTCCTCGTTTGTTTGTCGTGATCTTCTGGCAGACGTCTCGATCTCGGGATGAAAAGCGTTCCGCACGTTTTTCGAAGTACTTCCATTCACCAACGAAGACTGTAAGCCAGGACTAATTTCGGTTCTGCTGGGACGTGAATCGGGTTCTGCTTCTTCTGCAGGAGATTTTTCAACTCCATGTGTTTCGGAATCAGTTCCTCGATTCCACGTGTTGTGGCTGCCAATGACCGATGAGAATTGGCAAATATCGTCGACTGAGAGAGAAGTATGTCCAAAAGCAAAAGCAAAAGAGAAGAAAAATGAATCTCATCGATGGGCTCTGCATCGAACATATTGCAGCGACGGAGCAATAGCAGACGTCATGAAAATTGCGAGGAGTCTGAAAAGGAGAACAAATCCGAAAACGGCAAACCGAAGGTCCGTATGGAAGGGAGCGAAAAAAAGACGCCACCGGGGCTTGCGCTTTTCCATTAATGCATCGAATGGTTTCCACGATCGGATAGGATACGCGAAGGACGATAGACCGACATTCATCGTTCGCATAGGGGTCAACAGCGACATCCATTTCTTCCCTTGCAAGATAGCCGCGTGCAGTCTCACCGCATGATCCTCCGAACGTTCCGCTCTCTTTCGTTCAGTCACAGGTGGAGTCGAGGGCCATCCCGACGTATCCACTCCTCGAGTCGAGGGCCATCCCGACGTATCCACTCCTCGAGTCGAGGGCCATCCCGACGTATCCACTCCTCGAGTCGAGGGCCATCCCGACGTATCCACTCCTCGAGTCCTTTTCCCCTGGGAATCGCGGTCATGAATCTTCTGATCGTACCGTCACGCATTTCAGTCGAATTCCAAGGAGATTCCTACGTCGAAGAAACACATCATTGTTCTTGAGCCAAATCCAACTATGCTGATTATATTCGGCCACGACATCCACCACCTCGATTTCAGTACATTCCAGTCGTGCTCGATCAGCTGTACACTCTCGGAGCTGGAGAGGATTGGGACCCCAGGCGTGCTCCAGAAAAGTCCTTCACTCCAGAGAAGGTCCACATGCCTCCAGATAAGTGAGATCGCTGCACGCTGCGAAAGATTGAAGGCGGATGGTGGATCGAGATGGCGGCGAATTCTCTTCCCTTGGGCGTCAATCCCCAGGCTTAAAGGATTTCCGATGAACCAGCATGGTATGCAGGGTCCAGCCGTTCCCGTCATTTCTTGGATGATCTTCCCAACGAAAGATGTCGGCGATATCAAGTCTCCATATTATCAAATGGAGCTTCGTTCGCATCTTAGGATTACGAATGCCATTCCATCCCAAGTAGCACACTCACGATGAATCAACATTGATTCGACGTTCAAAACCGACATTGCAACGTTGCTTCAACATCGAAAAAATGTTGAATCCACGATGGTTCAACGTTGATGCGACAGGTCTCAACAATCTCTTTAATTCCTGCGCATGCGCCGTTTCACGACTCAAGTATTATTGAATATCATCTGGACACGCTCTCCGTCCTCCGAATCCTCTTTCTTAAGAGCATCCAAGGACAACGCGATCTTAAAAGAGAAAGAGGCATCCTCCTCCCCCGGAAGCAGGAGGACACCCGCGCGCGATGCAACCGGAGGCTCCCCTCACTCCATGCATCCGTCGGCAGTGATCATGATTTGGGTTCATCCTCGAAGACAGGGCGTCGTGGTCTCACGGAGTAATATGACCTCGATAACTTTTTTGTGCCCGTCACCCTGTCCAGGATTATCCTGGGTCCTCTTTGGTTGGGTTGCCACATTGGTCGAATACATCCAGCAAGTCAAATACCTTCTCCGGCGTCGTTTGTGAGGAAAATATCAAGTACTGCTTGTACTGAGTAAGTACTAAGTACTGGAGACGCGTGACAGGCCCACGTGGTTTCAACGTGAGCTCTGTCGACGCATTAACGTTGAGTTAACGTTGATTAACCGAGCGTGCTACTTGGGAAAATGTAGGAATTATCATAAGGTAGCTGGCGAATCCTCTGAATTTGCTTCAACTTCAAATTTAATTTGAAATAAAGGACACTACGTGGGTGGTCACCACCGACTCAAGCAGTCAATACAAATCGACCTTTTTTTAATTAAAAAAACTGGAACTGGAAAGCCTGCTAGAACACGGATTCATTCTGAAAGCCGCGGAAATTATTATTTTTTTTTTTGCTCGGCGCTCGTCCGCGAATATAATCGCGACCTCGCAATGACGGCACTGGAATGAAAGTGCAAATCTCGCCGATAAACGGCCACGAATTGCGGAGTCACGAAGGGCAATTAATTCCCCGCAGAAATTACTTAATAAATTAATTCCTCTGTCCTCTCTTGCGCAGAGATTATCCAACTCGGCGCGCAAAATTCACGTCTGGATTTTCGAGATGAGCAAATTATTTTCTGCAAATGAGATCCGGGTGAGCCTGAATCAATCAATGGTGAATCAGGTGAAGGTGAATCAATCCTGAATCGCATAAATATTGGTAAATCCCCGCGTCATCAATTCTTCAATTACTTAATTTACAAGTTAAGTTTCCGGATTTCTGGAAATTACGTGCTTGAGGAAGAAAATCACCAAGGTGAGATCCGATTCGATTCGAATTTTAAAAAATGGAAACAGGGAAGTGTCTCAAGGGCATCAAAAGTTTCGCCCGTCTACGTCATCGGTGACATCGTCACATCGGTGACATTTGTCGCCAGAGGTCATACGGCGACATCGGGAGACAGACGAACGGCGAATGCCGATCCCACCGACTGCATGCCAAACGTAAAAAAGTGCAAGAAAAAAAAAATGGATTGTGCACTAGGCTCCTGTGCATCGAAACAATTCCTCCAGCCGAAGCAAGGACTGTTGGGATATCTAGAAAAAAAAAACTCTTGTCGGCCCGGTCGCCCGTTGACCCCGAAGTCCTGATTTGGGCCCTTGCGACTCTTTTGGTTCTCAAGAGTCAAAGGGACTCACCGCGGAGGAAGCGATTCGCAAGTCCAGAACTTCTCAAAACTCAAAACAAAAAAGGCAGGTCTGGCCTAGGCGCTTTATCGGTTTCACACGTTGAATTGCGGCCTGGAGACCCGAAGGCCTCGCATGTTCCCGAGAGACTAGAACGTTCGAGCAACAGTCCTTGGACAACAGTCCTTGGACAACAGTCCTTGGACAGCAGTCCTTGGACAGC
>CAJPEV010001429.1:0-66310 GCA_905338385.1 Darwinula stevensoni
GCTCACTTTTTACTCCCCAAACGCTCGGAATTTTCTAAGAGTGTACCTTCGAGTCGTTCTCGGCCCCCTCTCGCCTCGATCCGCAATTTCATGTTGAAACCAAAAGCGCAGTTCTCCAGTGCCTCCAACGACCGCAGTACAATTTCCAAGATAAAAATTTTTCCTCAACCCGTCCACGAACTAAGTACTTTTGCCCTCCTGATAATCAATATTCAAAGTTGTAGATGAGCGGAAATTTTGGTAAGAAACTCCCGCGAGTTTCCCTAAGTACTGTGACCGGCAAGGTCATCGTTTCTCATTCCTCACAGTCAAACCAACATTGCAAGAAAATAAGTTTATCGGAGCAATTGAAAGCGACGCAGAGTTTTTGGAAATCCATAATGGCTGGTTCTGGAAAACGCATATTTTGACTGCGTGTGCGGATTTTACAGGCGCGCTCGGCAGCGCGGAGGATTCCAAGCTCCTCGTGACTCAGCGGGATGGAGGCATGGAGGCATCCATTCATTATAATATACTTCTCCGTCGTGACCCACGCAAGTCGTTGCTTGCCTGATGGAGTCCACTGTTCAACCGAAGCTGTGTATCATCATCCCTTTCTAAGATCGGGATTGCTTGGCAGTTTACGAAGACGAAAAAACGCATCTTTTACAGATGCAGATTCCGCATGGGTGCTCCTTCTTGCCAGCCTGGCCACGCAAGCAGTGGAAGAAAATTTAAACCTTTTTTTTTCAGTTAGACCACGGTCTGGTTTCGGACTGCAACGGAATCTCATGATGCGAACATAACATTTGGCAGTAAGCCGAAAAGACGAATCTGAATTTCTGGAAAAGTCTGGATACATCTGGTTGACGCTGAAACTCCTACAAAGTCAAAGCAAAAGTATAACTCCTTAAAAAAAAAAAACTCCTTAAAATGAAGGAAATTGTGGCAATTGAACCCGCTTCCCGAGAAAATAGACCTTGAACCATTAGTCTTAATTGACCTTGAACCATCCTCGCCCCGTCTTCAAATGCATGCGCGCGCAGTCAATTGTCTCGGATGAGTACTCCCGCCGGCAGAGCCGGTTAGTACTGAAGGATTGACTGAGAAAACCACTCAAAGAATTTCTGTTACGTCCATGCTTTTGAATAGGTTGACCTGGAAATGCAAGTTGCGGTTGAAGGTCAATTTTAACCTGAAGCGCATTCGATTACTATCTGCTTGATTTTAATAAAACCATCCTGTGAACTTCTGGACCTCGTATATGAGCACATACCTCGTATATGTGCGGGTGAGTGACTACGAGAGTGACTGACGCTAATTCTGTTTCCTGCATAGGGATCAAACTTGCTACACTAAAACTTGCTACACAAGCAGCTATCGAGTTGTTCACGTTTTAAATGCATTCTTCTGACCTCTAGTGAAAGGTTTATTCAAAAAGTTCTGCAGGAATCAGACGCATCCGGAGATTATCTGCGAATTCTTTTAAGGCTTACTGCGAAATTATATGTTCGCCTTATTTACTTCGTGGAAGTCCGAAATTGGTGAATCTAAAATGAAGACATACACGTTTTGGATGGTAATATATGACTGCGTATTCGAGGTTACAAGTCAAAGGGAAACAATTTTAACCTTCCCGGTAAACTTGATGAAATATATACGTCATCAAATGTACAAAAGGAGTTTAAAGGAGATACTAAGTTCATCTCTCTGATTTCATATACTGTATTAATCAGAACAATACCAACGGTCAATTAGGTGATGGCGACCAGAACTTCTTCAGAAAAGAAATCTGAACTTTTCAGCAATATTCAATCCCTGTTCATCAAAAAGTACTTCATCAAGGACGTTGAAGTTAAGCGTGGATTAGTTTCTCAGTATTCTAAGGTGTGCAAGCCACGAAATGCTTCTCATCAAACTCTGCCGATATGGAATGGACCACCCTTGGTTCACAAGCTACCTTAACGAAAGAAAACAATTTTTGAAAACTTGTCACTTCCTAACCTACTTACCTCATTAACCAACTTCACCATGGCGTCACTCAATGTAGCGTTCGATGTCCTACATTCTTTCTCCTGTACTCCGATGATCTTGCCACCTTTCTCAGCGGTGGAGGCATAATCCAATTCGTGGATGAAATATATGAGCGCCTGTGAAATATATGAGCGCCTCCATCAAATGTCGATAGCCGGAAGCGAAGAATGGAGAGGACCATGAGGGAACCTACAAAACCATTTTAAATAAAATCACATGAAACTAAACTCTCGCAAGACGCAATACCTCCTGTTAGAATTTGCTTCGAGATTTGTGCAGGATCAGCATGGAAATTACATGTAGCTAATATACTTGGTAGTTTAATGATGCAATTACTGTATCATGATGGTACCATGTATAACATAGAAAACTCTGCCTGTATTTCTTCTTCCATCACTGTGCTATTCAATACAATTCTTGCTCTATTAGATACAATTGTTTAAATGTTTCCCCACTCGAGTGCAATTCCATTCATCTGTGATCAAGAACACCATTTCATGTTGCTTCACCTAAGCCATATAGAATTTGAGTTCTGAATGATTACTCCAATGGCGAAATGGCTTGAAAGTTCATCGATTTTCTATCTGAGCTTGGGAATTTTTCTGCGCATTCATGGATTTTTGCCAAAGGGAATTTCGCGAATCCCGGACTCTATTCAATTTGGCACTCGCAAATTCCCTCATAAGTCCTCTCTCAAGTTCCCAGAAATATTATCCACCCTGAGGGCAACCGCGATCGACGTCAGACAGTCTAATAGTACCAAAACATGAAGAAAAGTCGACATCCCTCCGGAGTCGACCTACCTTCGAGTCGTTCTCGCCCGATCGTTCCGATTTCTCCTCAGGGGAATTCTCAGAGGAAAAATTAAAAAATCTGCAGGTACTAAATGGACCCTTTCGAGAGAAAATTCCCAACTTTTCGAATGCATTTTTGCAGGCTGTACTAATCATGCACTCAGGTCAGATGTTAATCATGCGCATAGGTTGTTGAAGTCAACTGAGTCATGAACACTTCCAAAGCGCGTTACTTATCTAATCATACTTTTTTTCTTGGACTTGTAGCTACCGCATGAATGAAGTGGAACCACGATAAAGGAAATTTTATTTCTCCCAGGACTTTTGCCCCTGGATATGTGTGATGGGTGTTTAATGGATACGTTTTAACACTCCGTGAAAACCTTAATAACATTTGAAAAATAATATTAATAATATCGAAAACTTTCCCAACAAAGCTCCGCGACAAGCAGGCGAGCCAATAAATAATGGGAGTCCTTCTTGTGGTCCACCTCCTCGTCCATTGGTCCATTCGACTTCGCCGGCAGACTTAAAGGAAGCCGCACTAATTAATGGAGGCGGACAAGTTTCGAAGTGCTTTCACGATCGTCTATGCGTGGTAGGAGCGTCATGACAGCTCTTTGGACGATCGAAAGCGTTGGAAGGGTTCTTAACAATGCTGCTAACGAAGGGGAAGGCAAGCATAAAATGGCAGTGGGATGAATAAGGCCTTCTATTCAAGGTCAATTACCTTCGATCTAAGGACATTGACGAGGGAAATTATGCATGGGGGACTGGCATTTCATGGACATATTATTCCTGTCTTCGTCATGAAGCTTTGGCATCGCCATGCTTTCACAGTCGCATAAATGAGGCTGCTCTTGTGAACAGCCTCATTTCATACGCTTCTGCATTCCATTACCCAATGGAATGCAAAATCGTCAAGAGATTCTTTATGTCAGTATCATCCAGGACATTCGAAGGCCTGAGTTCATTGAGATGCAATCAAGGATGTTAGTATAATCGAATTGAGCGGCCTCCTGTGGGGAGATCGAGGAGGTCGTGGGGCCAACATTGGCCCGGAAACGCAAGAGCATCCGTTCCGAGATGGGAAGGGCGAGCGAATCGGGCAGGACGTCGCCCGAAATAGGTCGTTCTCCTCCGCGACCACGTGAGTGCTTCAAATACTTTCTGTACTGGATCGGTTCTTGACACTGAAAGAGCCCTCGTTCGGAGATGCGCCCTCATTCCTCGTTCAATGAAATTGGTCCGGTGACTTCCATCATTTGTGGCCATAAGTATTTTCATGGCTATGTCCACTCGAAGATGGAAATTTGTATATTTGGCAGAGAGATTGTAATTAAATAATAATTAATGCAATGAGAAATGGAATTGATCCTCTAAATTCCATGGAGAAATTTCTGTGGGAATTGAGACTGGCAGGCACCCAGGATGAGCTCGCTGCAGAAAAACGCCGTATTTTCTACCGTTAAAATGACACTGCTGAAAGGGACTTGAGCGTTGACACTTTGCTGTCACCTTCTGACATTTATGCTCTAAGGCCACATCAATTTCCTGATTTATCTTATTACTCTTGAACCATGTCGACAGAATCAGAGATACAGGAGAAAGAATTCGGGATATTGAATGCTACATTGAGAGACACCATGGTAAAGTTGGTTAGTGAGGTAAGTAGGTTAGGAAGTTGTAGCAATTTGTCCACAAATTATGTTCTCCTGTCAAGGTAGCTTGTGAGCCAGGGGTGGTCCATTCCATTCCAGCAGAGTTTGGTAAGAAGCATGGCCCGGCTGGCACTGTCAAAGCCTTAGAACGTAGGGCCCGTTGAGAAACTGATCCAAGGTATATTTCAACTTCCCTGATTAAGAGCTTTTTGATGAACAGCGATTGAATATTCAGATTTCAGTTGTGGTTGTCATCACTTAAGTGTCCGTTGGTATTATTCTGATTAATACAGTATATGAAATCAGAGAATTAAAGTTAGTATCGCGTTCATGCTCATTTCGTATAATTGATGATTTGCATATTTCATCGAGTTTACCGGGATGAGGTCGAAATTGTTTCCCTTGGACTTGGAACTTCGAGTACGCAGTCATATATTATCATCCAAAACATGCATGTCTTCATTTTGGATTCACCAATTTCGGACTTCCACGAAGTCACTAAGGCGAACATATAATTTCGCAGTAAGCCTTAAAAGAATTTGTAGATAATCTCCGGATGCGTCTGATTCCTGCAGAACTTTTTGAATAAACCTTTCACTAGAGGTCAGAAGAATGCATTTAAAACGTGAACACCTCGATAGCTGCTTGTGCAGCAAGTTTCAGGTTTGAACCCTATGCAGAAAACAGAATTACCGTCAGTCACTCTCTTAGTCATTCACTCGCACTCACTCAGTCACGTTCGTATATATCCGAGGTCCAGTCTGAAGTTCACGGGAGGCTAAAATTATACTTTCATTAAAATCAAGCAGATAGTAATCGAATGCGCTTTACGTTAAAAATGACCTGGAACCATCCACTTCGCCTCCCCGAATGCTTGCCCACACATTCACGTGATTCAGTTGGTCACTCGCTCCATTAATTCGGCGAATACCATAGCGCTGACCAGTGGGAGTATGGAAAATAGGGAATGTTCGAGGTCCTCCGCAGAAGTGCCAAAAGCGTGAGACATCGCACGTTTCATTCTCGTGGCTCATGGTGAGCTAATTGCCAAAACACATTCGGTTCAGTCGCCTGCCGAGCGGGAAAAATTCCTATCGTTTGATGCGTCCGTCTGCCACAAGCAGATCACGGCGCTGGACTCCACCTTTTTTTTGGCTTTTTCTTGTCTTATCTGTTTGCAAGAGGCGAGGAGAGGATGGCGTAATTGTTCGTCGGCGATGCTTTACCTAATTGCAGATGAATGATTTTTTTGTGACCTGGGAAATGTACATATTTACCTTCAGCTTTGTTTTGCATAATGATAAACGGACATGACGAAACTCATTCCCCATATTAGTCGTCGCGATGTGGCTTGAGAAGGCAGCAACTCTGCGTTGTTCGTCGCCGAGGAAAATCGCAAGGTGCTCATGTCGTTCTGCTCCATTCATGTTGTCCTGCTCCATTCATGTCGTTCTGCTCCGTTCATGTTGTCCTGCCCCACTCATGTTGTCTTGCCCCACTAAAGAGAGCATTGCGCGGACCTCAAAACGAAGAAATTTAATTGGTGAAGAACCAATCCGTACATTCCATTATTTCAAATGTTGGCGCGAACCAAAATGGAATAGGCAGCTCTTTCGATCAACTCTTTAAGGGGATTTTTCGGTCCGACCTGCCGAAAGTTTCCCGTCTTAATCTGCCAAAAAAGAAAACAGAATTAACCCAGCATGGTAGAACCTTACCCATTTATTTGAACCATTTGCGGCGGAAGGCAGGAATTGCAAATGTCGGTGCGAGACCATCCGCATTTCCATCTGTATCTCATCCGTTTTCTTCGGCAGTCCGGTGATATGAGTAAGAAAAATTAAACGTAGAAGCTGGGAAAATTGATCAATCGAATATTGAATCAATTGAAAGCGATGCAGAGTTTTTGGAAAGCCACTTCTATATAGCTGGCTCTGTAATATGCGTCTTTCGACTGCGTACGCGTATTGTACAGGCGCGCCCGGTGGCGTGGAGAAATGGATTCATCGATTAATCATAATTTACTTCTTAATCATGACTCATGCAAGTCGTTAATTACTAAATGGAGTCGACCGTTCAATCAAAACATGGGCACAGTACAGGGATGAGGAAAAAGAAGCGAAAAAGAGGATTCCTCATCCCATCCTGAGATCGGGACTGCATGGCAGGAAAAACCGCATCTTTTACAGATGCAGATTCCGCATGGTAGATCCTTAGCTCTCTTGCCGCCTGGGCAAGCAAATGGGGAAGATAATAATGAAAATACAAACGCGGTTAGACTGCGCTCTGGTTTCGGACTTCAACGGAATCTCATGATACGGACATAACATTTGGCAGTAAGCCGAAAAATACATCTGTAGGAAATATCTGGAAAAGTTCGGATACATCTGGTTCGCGCTGAAACTCCTACAATTTCAAGTCAAAAGTAACAGGGAATAATTTGTTCGAATTAAGGAGACGGTAGTAATTGGACACGAGAAGGACCTTGCACCATTATCCTTAATTGACCTTGAACCATCCTCGCCTCCCACTTTAAATGCTTGCGCGCGCAGTTGAGTGTCTCGGATGAACGCTCACACCGTCAGAGCCGGTTAGTACTACAGGATTGAATCAGTAAGCCACTCGAAAATTTTCTGTTAGATACATGCATTTAAATAGGAAACCTATTTAAACCCATTTACCAGGAAAAGGAAGTCGCTGTTCGAGGTCAATTTTGTCATTAAGCGCATTTGATTACTACCTGCTTGATTTTAATAAAAGCCTCCCGTGAACTTCAGACTGGACCTCGTATACATAGCTCGTACGAACGTGACTGAGTGAGTGTGAGTAAATGACTAAGAGTCTGAGACTGACTGTTTTCTGCATAGGGTTCAATCCTGAAACTTGCTACACAAGCAGCTATCGAGGTGTTCACGTTTTAAATGCATTCTTCTGACCTCTAGTGAAAGGTTTATTCAAAAAGTTCTGCAAGAATCAGACGCATCCGGAGATTATCTGCAAATTCTTTTAAGGCTTACTGCGAAATTATATGTTCGCCTTAGTGAATTCGTGGAAGTCTGAAATTGGTGAATCCAAAATGAAGACATGCATGTTTTGGATGATAATATATGACTGCGTATTCGAGGTTACAAGTCAAAGGTGAATAATTTCGACCTCATCCTGGTAAACTCGATTAAATATGCAAATCATCAATTATACGAAATGAGCATGAACGTGATACTAAGTTCATCTCTCTGATTTCATATACTGTATTAATCAAAACAATACCAACGGTCAATTAGGTGATGACGACCAGTACTTATTCAGAACAGAAATCTGAACTTTTCAGTAATATTCAATCCCAGTTCATCAAAAAGTACTTAATCAAGGACGTTGAAGTTAGGCGTGGATTAGTTTCTCAATATTCTAAGCCACAAAATGCTTCTCATCAAACTCTGCTGGAATGGAATGGACCACCCCTGGTTCACAAGCTACCTTGACGAAAGAAAACAATTTGTGGACAACTTGTCACAACTTCCTAACCTACTTACCTCATTAACCAACTTTACTATGGCGTCATTGAATATAGCATTAAAACGTCCTACATTCTTTCGCCTGTACACCGTCGATCTTGCCACCTTTCTCAGCGATGGAGCCATAGTCTAATTCGTGGATGAAGTCCTGATCCTCATACGAGCGTCTCCATGAAATCTTGACTGCCGGAAGTGAAGAATGGAGATGATTATGAGGGAACCTACAAAACCAGTATAAATGGAATCACCTGAAACTAAACTCACGCAAGAAGCAATACTTCCTTTTGGAATCTGCTTCAAGACTCCGCTAGATCACACCAACTGAATTCCTGATTCAATCGATGGTCATCTCCAGAAATCAATTTGGGTCATTTTTCCACTCATCGGTAACTTGGGAACTTCCTGTGGCTTATAATATTTAGTATTTTCAAGATGCAATTACTGTATCATGATGGCGCCATGCACGATATAGGAAACAGTGCCCATATTCACTCATTATGGATCTCATAGAATTCATCGTTATACTTCACATCTCATACTGTGTATCAGTCTGGGTAATTGCAACCTGATGAACACATCATCGAGTGCATGAACTGCTCGACTTTATAGCAAGACTCGTGGACGGACTCGGAGAATGCAATCACGTATCTCCAAAAATGGAAAAACTGGAATCGGATTGCATTGCAAATTATGCAGGTCGTAATATTTTACATCGTCAGTCTTAATTGATATCTTCATCACGATTCATGCAAGTCGTTATTAAACTAATAGTCATTGCTCAAGCAAAACATGCGCACAGTACAGGGGTGATAGAGGAAACCGTAGCATTATTAAGAGATAGGGTCCCCGTGGATCGCTCATCAATTGCATGGCAGTTTACAAGGAGGAAAAACATTATCTTTTACCGCGGCAAGTGCGCAGAGAGATACGATTATCTGCGATGTGTCGGGGATCGCACTCGGGAGGCCATGGCATGGTAGAGGGGGATATGGCAGACCGGGCCATGACATCGCAGCGGGAGAGAAGGCATGGCAGGCCATGTCAGGGCACGCAGAAGACGAAGCTGGTGACGCGGATGCTGGTGTTCGCGGCCATCGGGACCGTCTTCCTGATCGGGGAGACGCGGGTCGACGACCGGCGAGTCGGGAACTACTTCAAGGCGTTCGGGATCGGGAGTCTTGCCGTGTCGGCGTTCACGGGCGTCTGCCTCTTCCGGCTCCTGCTGGTATCGTTTCCATTCGACTCATTCTGTGTAGAAGGACTGGTTAGGACGATAACCGCCGGTAGTATTATGGAAGTTCGTACTTTTGTGTGGATATGCTCCTAGGCGAGACTCTCACCTGACCGCAGTCATCCGTTAGGCACGAATGCCCTATTTTGTCGGGCACACGCAAAACGGGTATTGCATGTTTTTGGGGGACTTTTTGGGGAAAAACAATTGTAGTGGAAATCTAATACTTGAGACGAGTTCCGGCTCCGAGAGAAAACCAGCATCAAAGATAACCATACAATCTACTAAATTGAAAGCTGCACGCATATCTCGTTCTGGTCCCGCAGGAGGATGTTTGCCTCCTGCCATCCACTCTCGTGCTTCTTCTCCTTTTCCTTTCCTTGAAAAATATTAATAAATATTTTCCTCATTCTTGGAGAAATGGAGCTTCCGAGTGCATAATAGGAGAATTTCCCCCCCGCATTTATCGAGGCATAAATTAATTTATTGGCTCAGGTCCTCTATCAAATCTCAACATGTTTACTACTGAGAAATTTTTTCTTGTATATCTTTCTGAGTATATCTTTACTGCATATCTTTCTGAGGCATCAGTTTCGTTTGTCAGAGAATTAACTTGAATATTCCTAGGCTTTGAACTTCACCCAGTTCATAGCCCAGGAAGGGCCCAGGAAGGGCCCAGGAGGGTCGAAAAAATTTCACAGCCTAGTGAACAATGGTTCTCGAAATTCTTCGAGGCTGCTAGGGGCGTGGAGCCCCCAGCAGCCTCGACCTCCCCCCCCCCCCCCCCCACCTCCCCCCCTACAACTAGGTCGTCAATGTCGACTGGCAGACTTCCAAGCGACTTCCTCCTTTGGAGATTCTGAAGAATTGACGTCGTGAGTAGGAAGGAAATCCAAGAATGCGCTACTTGAGACAATATTCGAGAGTGTTTCGCCTCTCGAGCACAATTCCACTATTACTTTTATGTTCAAAGGAAGCATCATTTCATGTCGCTTCACTTGCAAGAAACATGCATGCCATTTGTAATGCATGCCATTTGTAAGATGAGTTCAGAAGCAATGGTTCCAGCGTTCCTGGAACGTCTTCAACGTTAATTACTTTTAAGCATGGACGTATTTCGCGGATTCGCTCGGCAAGGAATAATATAGATATATTCGCTCGAGGCCAATCGCTGGCTTCAGGCAGTGCAATAATATCGGAATTCGCTGGCTCTAATGGAACTCCCGCTCCCACCTGATCTTTCTCCCATTTTTCGGCCCACTCTCGCCCGATGGTTTCGATTTCCTCTCGTGGGAATACTCTGGGGAAATAAAGCGTCGTACCAATCTGGAGATGCGAGATGAATTCCGCCAACCCATCCGAGGGGAAACCCAGGGAAGTATTTCCAATCTGCGCTGTGCGTTTATGACGTTGATGAAGTGAACGTGACCCACGCCCAACACATGGGAATTCATTTTCCTGTCATACAATGTTTGAACTTGCAGTCACCGAAATAATAACGTGTAAGGCACGCTTTAAATCTCCCTACATATCGGCCAATCGGAAAATGAATATTAGGAACGGACTCTGCCTCATTTCGTGAAATGATAATTTTAAAGACGAGTTGTACTTGGGACAATAGGGCAAGCCGAGGACGACTGAGAGCGTTTCTTCGTCGTCCCCTCGACGTCGCCTGCTGGACAGACTTCAAGGAAAACCCAGTCCTTTTTTCAAACGAGCAGTTTTTAAAGGTCATCAATGCGATGCAGGAATATCGGAAAAGTTGGGAAGATCATATTATTGCTATCAGAAGGGAAGTCCTTCCCTTCTGATAGCAATAATAGTAACCAAAACAGTAAATAGGATTGATATGAGAAGGCCGGGCAATCAATCAATCAATCGATCGATCCAGTTATGAGAAGTCATGCGTGGGAGATAAGCCTGCTTTATGTGAGAGGATAGCAAAAAACGGTAATGGTTCTTCATCCGCCAATATCATCCAATACTGTTCGAGGCACATGTTTATCGAAACAATGAAGGATGGCAGTACCCCTTAGATCCTCTGTCTATTATCGAAAGGAGCGGCCTCCTGTGGAGAGACCGAGGAGGTCGTTCGTTCGTGGGGCCAACGTCGGCCCGGAGACGAAACTGCATCCACTCCGAGATGGGAAGGGAGAGCGAATCGAGCAGGACCGAGCATCGACCGAGATCGGCCACTCTCCTTTCGCGATCGGTTTCAGTGCTTCCGGCGCGATCGGTTTCAGTGCTTCCGGCGCGATCGGTTTCAGTGCTTCCGGCGCGATCGGTTTCTGTGCTTCCGGCGCGATCGGTTTCTGTGCTGGACGGTTTCTCGAAGAGCGGAAAACGCCCTTCACTTATTGGTAGCAACGAATATTTCACCGATTATACCCCGTCAAGAGTGAGGATATTCCGTTTCGATAGAGAGCGTCACAGATTAAATTAAAGTTATGAGGAAGTCATCCAACCGGAGATGTGTTAGACCCTTTAAATTCCGGCGAAGGAGATAATCCCCCGTCAGACCGAGAGAGAGAGTGGATCGGACCGAGGGGATGAAAGGATCCAGCGGCTGACACTCGAAGCGATGTCCGCGGAATACCAAAACGCTTGAAGCATGACCGCCATATCGATCGCAACCGCCATACCGATCGCGACCGTCATATCGATCGCGACCGCCATACCGATCGCGACCGTCATATCGATCGCGACCGAGTTCACGAATAGAGCTGACACTTTCTGCGAAGTTTGCTTTCCTCGGGAGAGTGACGATTGTTTGGGCCGAAACACGAAGACGCCAGGAAGGAGTCCCTGCACGTCTTTAATGTGCCTTTAGAACGTTCGGCCGGATGAAGACCAACAGTTTCGTTCAGTTCCTGATGTCCATGGAAGTGAATTAGAGTATCACAGTCGGGCAGACCGGAGTGAAAGAATGTTGTATATACTCGTACTTGTGTATCATATTTTACTCTTGAACGCACCCGAACACCCATACTGGCACATACCCACAAAAGCTTCAGCTTTCCTCGATCCCAAAAATCCTCTATAATAAAATCTATTGTTGTCCGTTGCGGTGGTGGAAGAGTCAGTGGCATGCGCGCGCGCGCGCGCACGACGCACGAAAGCACGACGCACGAACGCGACAGCGTGCGCTCTCCCATAGCCACAGTCATTTGTTGACCCGGCGTGGGCAAAGGCGGCTGACGTGATAGGTTGAAATTTGGCCGTGATGGCCAAATTTTCCCTCTCGTTATGAAATTGAGTTTTAGGCGAAATTAGGAAAAACGGTACGTCGGAGCAGGTTCTGTCCCATGAGAAGGGCAAAAAATTTCAGGTCTCTATATTCCGCGGTTTGGATGCCGAAGCGCTAATTCATACGCCGAAGTGAAAATTTTTGCGGTGGTCTGCAAAAAATCGTCGGAAAAAATCGCAGATTGAGCGAAAGTTGGACTCGTTGAACCCCGCGTCCGATAAGCCCTCGGCTCGCCTCACCCAGGTTTGGATTTGCGCCGAATTCCGCCAACAGTGTGCGGCTGATATTGATTCCGCATGAGAAGTTCCCAAAGGTTGAACCTAATGGAAGACGAGGAAGTGCATGTGGAAAGGGGAGGGCAGAAACGGGCCGATGAACCGATTCATCGAATCAAAGGGGGGGCGAGGGGGGGCAAGGGGGGGACAAGGGAGAGACACATTGCGGGGATTCCGGTCGGAGGGATTATTCGAAAGGGAATTACGGCTCCCTAATCACACAGACTGCACAGAGACACGACACGCTATGAAACGTTATCTTTTTCGGCCTCGAGTGGAAAGGAAGATAAGAAAAAGAGGAGAAGAGCCGTCGACACGGCCGCTCCAAAGTTCCGCGATGAGGTCGTGGATCGAAGACGGCGGATGGAGGCGGAAACCGCACGAGATCTCCCTCGTCGCGAGGGCGCTGGTGCTCGCGGCGCTGGGGGTCGGGATGTTGGTGGTCGGGAGGTCCACGGAGATCTGGACCCGGCGGATCCTCTCGGGCGTGGGGATCGTCTGCCTCCTCTCCTCGCTTTACCTCGTCGGGAGCTTCGTTCGGCTGGTCCGACTGGTATTTCGCTTTCTTCATCTTCGTTGGGGGGGCGGGGGGGAGGGAGGCAGGGGGGCGGGGAGGGGAGGGAGGTCGGAGTGGCGAGAGACTTGCTTCGCGAGCGATGCGGATTCGTCCGGGTACGGTGCTGACTCATCTGTCAGACATTCCTACCTTCTTTTTTTTCCTTTATGTTCAGTCGCGTTACCTCGCGACTGTTACTTCGCTGCCTTCGTTCAAGGAATTTTTATTATTATTATAAAAAAAGTCATTTCGTGCGTAAAATCTGCATTTCCTTACCAGACCTAGTATCCGAATTTGTCGCTGCGAGGAAACGGCGAGTGCACGTCTCCAGGGGAGACTGGCACTGGCAGGAGACACTGGCAATCACGACTACTTATGCCATATTTGCATGTCTTAATTGCTCATCTCGACCCCTTTCCCGTATTTGCATGTAGTTGGCCCACGAAGAAGTCTCATTTCGCGTATGCGCTCCGAGAAAGGAGGGAACCATTGCTTCCAAGCTATTTTTTTTTTTGCAGGCGCCTCGTTGTCATTTTCCTCGACGTTTTCCAGAATCACTTAACTCTGCAGAAATTTTTCAAGCAAATTGTTTCGCACCTGAAAAACGAAGCGAAAGCGAACGTGTCAGAAATATCACTCGACGCGATTATCGCTTTTCCCCCCTCCGAACGCGGAGATCGGCAGGATTTTCCTTCCACTTTCGCTCTCGCTTTCGCGACGATGCAAGCACGCGTCCCGCGACGAGGAAACGCGACGAACCAAATGAGAGAAAATTTCCGAACGAAAATGAAAAAGAGAAGCAGCCCAAAAAGCCCATTTTCCTACCATTTTCCGTTCCGCCATCGTCAATTGGCTCGCATCCAAACCGATGAAAAGGAGGCTCGCATCCTCAAAGAATGCTAACCATGCTAAGGGGTGAAGGACTCGCGTAACGCTCGAGTAACGCCCTCCGACTGTGAAAAAGGAAAAAGGAATTACGAATATAGAAGCTCTCGAGATTTCCCCATGCCAAATCTAACATTTAAAAGACGGATTTAAATGCCGTAAGGTGAACCTTGCCTAGCGAGTTTCACCCGCGTCCCTTTACGCACGTTTTGTTTGCTTCCCCTTAAGAAGCCGGTATCTCTCGTTGGGATGGTCCAAACAACTTGAAATGAAGGCCGTTTGGTCGGCTGAGACGCCAGACGATGCTGTGAAGTGTCGATTGCGGTTATGAACCGGAAATGTTTGCGAAAACGAAACGGGAAATGAAGGAAGAACCGAGAAACGTGCGATTTTTTAAATGCGAAAAATCTGAAAATAAGTCATTTTATTTAAGTCACGTATTATTTTAATATTATTTTGGCGCTTCAGCTGTCGCCACGCAGGAAAACCCACAAATAAAACACATTTTACCAAACTAAAAAATGCTGAAATCCGCACTGAACATTTTTAAGTCATTCAAAACCGCTCGTGACGTCACAACACGACGATATCGCATCAGCGGTGAGCGCAAACCGGTCCACATGCATCCTATCCGGCGATTTAATCGTTCAGCGACCCCGGAATTACAAATTACAAATCTCAATTATCGAGCAACGATAATTGAGCGTTAATTACAGCCTCAGTCTCAGTGAACGCCCTATCGTGTCCTCGCTGGAACGGAGTCGAGGTCAACCAACAGTCTGCGAGGTCAACCAACAGTCTGCGAGGTCAACCAACAGTCTGCGAGGTCAACCAACAGTCTGCGAGGTCAACCCTGTTCCTTTGCGATCGCGAAGAGGAGTTGCCCGAGAGATAAAACACGAGATAAAGTTTTCCATTCATTAATTAAATTATGCGAATTTCTCGTTGTCTTCTGTCTTCCATTCTCATCATTTATTTATTTTTGTGTTTCGAATTCTCAGTTAGAGAATTTACAGGGTGGAAGTGCGCGGAATGTTTGAATTAAATAATGTATTAATTAATTAATTAATTCATCCCCTAGTGTAACTGATAAAATGCATTTTTTTCCGGATGAGAATTTAATTTCCCATTTCTTGTTGAGATCCAATGGGATTTCGTTGAGACACGCGAAGTCTTGAACCGAGACGTTTCTTTCCGGTTTTCAGTTCGCGTATAAATAAATAATCCTTGCTGAAGAGAACAAAATAACGGTCTTGCCGCTGGAAGAAACGAATTCGGTCAGGGATTATCGATTCCAACCGTTGTGACTTCACAGACTAAAAGTTATTATTAAACGTGCCCGTAATCAAGGAAATAATCCTTGAATCCTTGAATAATTCTAACCTGTTACAATGTCTTTTTTTTCTTAAGCAATTCGCTATCGCAGGAAAAAAATATCTACCCATGTTCAATCTGGCTAAAGAAAGTTGAGGCACGCCACACCGACAGCCTTTTCCCTCCCCTTCCCCCCCTCACCCCCCCTCACCCCCCCTCGAGCGTCTCAAGCGGGCCATTGCAGGGCCGGAACAGACCCATGTATCAGCAGGAAGAGGGGGGAAATCGCCCCATCAAGTCGATGCTCGGGAGGGCGGAGTGCATCGAGGATGGGGCCAGGCATCCATCACCTTGCCGAGGAACAATGGGGCGACTTCCCCGATTCCCCCCCGTTTCTGATACGAATACGTTTCCGGGAATGTGAACGCGATTTAAACTTTCTATGGGTAGGATGGCTGCAACTCCTTCCTATTTTCGTTCCATTCAAATATATTATGGAAATTTGTGACTCATAGCGTTCGCATTCTTTTCAATTTATAATTTAATTTGTATAAGAAAAAAAAATGTTTTACAATTTTTTCTGCGATTGTTGTCCTCTCTACTTATTTGTCAACTTCCATTGAAATGAACTGGAATAAATTCGCGGCACGAAGCGATTGAAAGTATCAATAGAAGCACCATTCCAAGTTCTGCCATCTATTCTAAAATATACTCATCCCCATAGAAATCGCAAATTTGTTTCTTTCGCCATTTCCATTTTGCTGCACTCGTGCCAGTTGTGATTCAGCCAGGCAGATGAATTTTATTTTAAATACCTTGGTTTTAACCTTAGTAGTTGTTCAAGAAAATGCAGCCCATTTATTTCGAAAACGAAATGTTCGCGATATTTTTTTCTGTTTTATTCCAACACGAACTTATAAAAAAAAATGATTTTCCTCGCTCCAACCTCGGAAAAACCGTCAGCAACTGAAAGCGAAAGCTTTTTTTTTTTTTTTTTGCCCGTTCGGCCGAATTGAAGAAGCCCCTTCCCCGGCAGGATTTCCTTTAAAGGTCTTGCCCCGGATTTCCTTTAAAGGTCTCGCGGGAAATTTCGTCGGAGACTTCGCTCCTGACTTTTTCCCTCGGCTCGAATGTCATTTGAATGCATCGGCGCTCGTTAAGCCTGCGTTCTCGAGTTGATTTCCCTCAAGATTGGCTTTCCATGCATGGAAACTCTTTGGTCGTTACGGGAAAGACGATTGACGGGGATTCCAGGAAATCCCAAAAACGTGGAACATTACAAATTCCATTACGTTGTAAACCATTACGTGTGACTGTCGCATCAAGTGCCAACTGATTCCAATTAAACACGGTTCCATTGTCGTTTCTAATTCATTTTCTAATTAATTTGGCAATTTTCAACAGCAAAGGCGGAGAGCCAACGAAGAAAGACCGCGAGTATGGTACACCGCGTCCAGCCGAGGCGACGATCCCCTCCGCGAGCGGCGGACGGCGACCGACGGCGACCCGTCGCTCTTGGGGGCCTGCCCCCCCGCGGATCCCCGCTTCGCCATCCTCGACCTGCCTCCCTCCTACGACGAGGTCATGAAGACCGACAGGGATGCGTCGGCCGAGAAGCGGCTTTCCGCGGCGTGATTCCGCGGCTCACCGAGCTGGAAGTGCTGTGATTTCTGAAACATGCATAAATATGTGTGAAGTTTCATTTATAAAAAAATAAGCTACATCTGTATTTGCTTACTGAGGCGAGATTAGATTGATTTATGCTAACTGACGAGAGAGAGAGAGAGAGAGAGAGCATTGATTCAAATTGCCCAGCAATTCAGAAATCACTGCAGATGCCCTCTGAATATTTAATAGGAGGTCATAATACGATACAGTTGGTTTCAAGGACGCTAGAGGTTCTTTTAAACAAAGTTACTGCTAAGAAGAGGGTTGAAGACAGTGCTTTTGGGCGTAAAGAGCATTAGTTGTTGGCTCTCAGGGTCGGCGTTCGGAGTCATCTGTTTCGGGTCGGTCCATGAAGTCCTGACGAGAAACGTCTGGCTTGCGTTCTTTTCAACCTCCCTTCCCTTGGGGAGGCAAGGTCGTTGCCGCAGGGACTTCCCTGAGTCCCTGCGGCACGCTGCCGTTCAGCGAAGAACTCACGAGGCATATCAAATAGTAATGGATAGAATATTTATTGCTTATTTCCAGGGAGGAGAGTGGCTTCTTACCGGCCAACGAATGAGAATTCCTTTTCGGACGTGGCTCTGGCTGGGACCTTCCGAGTCGCGCGTCTCACTTTCGGGACTGGGAATTTAAAAAAGATCTTATCATTAGGGCTAGGGTTTTTCTATCGATAAAAAAAAAATTCATTAATTTTTAAAACAAAATTGAGCGAATTCAAAACAGTAAGAATGGAATTTTTCGCGCTAGGGGAAATGTTTTGGTTTTAAAAGCTGTGACTATATTCGTGTGCCATTATATTCACTTGCCTTCGATTGAAACAGAGGAGTTGTTCAAGCTGAATCACCAGCCAAATGGAGATGGTACTAGTCCTACCAAATGCCGCAAAGACCACGTAAGAAAAGTTCCTGTTGGATCCTATACGATTTTGAAACATAAATATTTTCTTGGATTCTAATAAGATTCCTTTAGGATTCCTAAAGGGGAATCCTATGTGATTTTATTTAAAAAAAAGACACGGAAGACATTTCTTTCAAAGGTACTGAGCATGCCCGAGAATCCACAACATATTTGACCCAATTTTAAGAGAATCCTGAAGTGACTAGTGCGCCAACAGAGCCAGGAATTAGATAAGCTTCTCGCTCCTGTTTCATAACAATTTTTTCCTCTTTCACTGAATGAAAATTGCAGCTTCTATTCCAAAACTGTTAGGATTTTTCCTCTTGCATATATACTGTATATTTTCCTTCTGTTTTTTTTTTCTTCTCATTCTTCCCCCTTTTTTGTGGGGATTGAAAATACAACTTGGTACCAGTCACCTCTTTCCCTTCCAGAGAGCAACAAGAACGAGTGGTAGTCCAATTTTGACATGCTTTTAACGAATTTTTTTTCATGCAGCTCCTCATGTAGTCGACGATTATGAAACGAAACAGCTGTCGGGCACAAGAGAAGTAAGGAATTTCTCTTTGGGGACTTTTTTTTGCATCTGCACATTCATCATTTCGCCTTTTTAAAATTTCATACTGAATCAACTTTTTTATAAGCATGGAATACGATTGGGCGAGATCGAGAAAAACCAATTCACCGGCTCCACAATTACTTCAGGAGTTTTCATACGTAGGGCAAAGGAAAGTTGAATGAAGAGCCAGATATCTAACTTCTTTCGA
This sequence comes from Darwinula stevensoni, assembly GCA_905338385.1. Classification (NCBI taxonomy): domain Eukaryota; kingdom Metazoa; phylum Arthropoda; class Ostracoda; order Podocopida; family Darwinulidae; genus Darwinula; species Darwinula stevensoni. Next base: position 18,821 of record CAJPEV010001429.1, read on the forward strand.
TGTCTCAACAAGCAATATTGTCAGCAGAGTTGTGGGAATTCTAAGTCAAGTTTTGACGAGTGCCGTCTACTGCTTCCAATATTGGTTCACCTTTTTGGAGCAATCATGTAGCCAAGAGCGTCAGTACCATTCGCTCCCACTTTTTCAAAGCATTACATCGAATATACGAGTATTTATCATCGGCTATTCTTCGAAGACATTTGAGACAGTGAATGGATTGACGACAAGAAAATAATGCAAAGCGAAACGATCAATGAGGAAATTGTGCGACGCTCTCTTCGGCAGTTCCCATGTGAGTCGATGGATGTTCCGGTGGTTCCTGCCTCCAATTCATTGTCTTCTCCTTCCCTCTCGAATTGTGCTTTCTCGCTCATCGTTCCCTCTTCTTACCCGTAATGAGTTAACCCATTCAGAGGGGAGGACTCGGTCCTCATTCTGCACCCTTCAAAGGTGGATCATTATTTATTCATTGTCAATGAGTGCAGTATGGCTCTGGAAGGACGCTCGACGAACGTTCTAGTGTGAGTAAATAATGGCTTATTTATAGCCCTGTCGCCGTGGAACAGGAGTTCCTGAAGGAGCCTTGCCGATTCACTTTTGTTTCCTTATGTTTAATTCTATGAGGAAACCTTTGAAGCAAAAAGTTCGAGAATCTATCCGAAGGTGAATAGTGTGAAAGATTAACGATGAACGATTTTAAAGGAAAGTACCTAGTATTTTTAGATCTAAAGCCCTTGATTCTCATTCATTACTTTCTTGAACAATTCATTTTAATTAGTCTTATATCACCATATCCAGTCAGATTCGACCGTATATAGTTTTTATTGTGTCTCATAAATAAGTATAAGAATCTCAAGTGCATGCGTAACAAGTTAAAACTATTGTAGCTTCCCTTACGAATACGTCCTATAGGAAACCTATCGATATTTCTTATAGGAAACCTATAGAAGTTCCCGATTGGTTTTTGAAAAACGAAAAACATAAAGGATCCCAATAGGGTCTTATAGGACTCCTGACCTTTAAGATTCGGTGAGGGGTTTGGGTTTCGAGACTCTGGAATACAACCGGGATAACCACCGGGGTCTATATTGGCGCTGCTTTTTGCTATAAATTTATTGCCGAATAGTGAATTTTCCCATGGCAGGAGCACTTGTTTCTCCAGAACTAATACTGTCTTCATTTGTATAATTCCCCTGACATCTGTCTCATGGATGGGCAGGATTGCGTATCCACTTCCATTCCGTGGAGAGAGATTCTTCTCCACTCGGCCTAACGAAATAGCAGCCAGAAACTGCGCACCATCTCTTTGCTAAAAAATTAAATCTTTCCTCGTAGGGGGTTCTCACAGGGAATATGAGCTTATTTCTGGCCAAGACTCCATGATTCTTCTAAGAATATGGGGATAGCAAATAAGGAAGTGTCCAAGTATTTTGATTGCTACATTGAAGCAAGGCGAGACACATGGGGAGGTATAAAACACTCCTTTGAGAGACGATTCCATGGATAGAGGGAAGGGAATGCGAGACCCATAGCTCCATCTACTGGCTTAGAGGAGAACGTCAACATTTTCCCTAAAAACTGTCCAGTAAAACGTAGGCACATTGGTTCATGTTATTGGTCCGATATTGAATCGATGGTGGAATGGTAGTATTGAGAAGCCAATATTAACCCGATATTGGCTATATTGGACAAGGTGCAGCAACGTGCCCAATGTTGGTATGGCATTGAGCCAATATCTGGTGCTACAGGGATGGGGAGAGATCATTCCGATAAGTCAGCGGTTCCCAAACTGTGGGTCGAGAGAGGCATCAAGGTGTGTCGCGTGCATTTTCCCCGTATAGAAGATCACTATGTCCTTATCCGCTCGAGGTAAAACATGCCCTGCAGAAAAGGTCTATCTGTGTTCTTCACGCCATAATTACTTTGAAAATACCTCGTTCTGGATTCGGGTAGTTCGCGAAATTTTTTGTACGTCAGCAAGTGAGTAAAAAAAGAACTCTGGAAACCACTGCAATAAGTGACATCACAATGGTGACACAGCGTTTAGGCAGTTGAACCTTATCGTTCATCTGAATATTACGATAAGCGACACGTAAATATTGGGTTAATGTTAGATGCAATGCTCCCACGACGCTGGGAAAGTTCAAACTTAACGTTCATATAATGCTGATTAAATATTTGTTTATTACCTAGGTCCTTCCTCTTCCCCACAACACAGTTACGAATACCGGGATGGGGAAAAGGAGGGGGGAGGGAGGAATTGCAGAAGCGCCTTTCTATTAATAATTTCTGTATGCCCCACTGCTCTAACAGATGTACTGTCCATCACGGACGTTTGAGGTTTTCATTGGAACCTAATAGATCCTGTTGGAAGCCTAATGTATACCAATATATTCTTTTAGGAAACTTATTGGTACAAGGGCTTAGGAACCGAAGGGGGAGAGGGGGCAAATGCCTCCTTAGTTTTTTTAGATGGGGGCAAAAAGGTAACTTTTCCCCCTCCCCTCTTCCACTTTTTTAACCCTAAGAGTTATGCTTACACGTGTAACGTATACCAGCCTATGACCGCACAACGTCCAGTGTCATCCAGTAGAGAGTCAAGGTGGGGAGGAAGCTGAAGGAGGTGAACTAAAACATCCATCAACACGTGGAGATGCATGAATATGGAGGTGAACCCAGTGTTTGGGGTCAGCCAACCCGTGGAAGGGTTCCTTACAGTTTAAATGCAGGATCTTTTCTTCTCGAATGTGTTACCCAAACACTTTACAAGGGGCCATAACATCATTATGCGAATGGATATCAAAGTCCCTCCAATCAAGTCTAATCTCCAAAACCTATCCACCAATACAGCAAGATTTCAGCTGATTCCTCCCTCGATCCCTCACTCCGAGGTGACTGAAGAGCTCGAACTCGAACTCGAAGAACTCGAGTTAGTACCGATTTGACCGGGGTACACTTGCCCTTTTGATCGTGTGTGCTCTGAAACAGATCCCCTCCCTCTCTCAAAAAAATGCAGAGGAAAAACGTTATAGTTAGAGGATCATTTCGTTTCGAAGGTCGTGAGTTTTCCCCAGAACTTGCAAGGCTTTATCTGGAAGTGAAGATTAGCCCTTTGTCATTGAAAGTACTGTAAAGGGGTTGGACCGGTTGTTTGGCTAACATTTCTATTGTCTTTTTTTATTATTAGTTTTTCTGGAAATACACTTTTTTGTTTTCTTGAATTACGCCTTAATGACTCCCGCTCGAATTTGAATTGGCACGGACCTGAGTTCCTGGAAGGGAATTCTTTGTAATGAAATCGGGGCGCGTTAAGGTAAAGTTTTTATTTTAAATTAATTAATATTTGATATTTTCATAAATCCAACCCACTGCGCCCCGTGCCCGTTACACACGTCAAGTTACGACTTAAGAGCCTTCGTGGCATTCGATGGGGTTTGGAAAGTGAATTTAGCTCAAAACGAGATTAAAGCCTGATGGGGAATGGCGGTGGTGGGGCGCACTTGATAGGCACCCAATGAGAGTTTATTTTTTGTCTCAAGCTCAAAATCTCCCATCCGATTAGACTTCGCTTTCCTTGAAAGTCTAAAGTCTTTTCTAAAGTCTTTCCTTGAAAAGAAGGAAGGTTCTGGAGCCAAGTCCCCTTCCGTCATGAATCTGGCTTGGAACTTGAATGGTAGAACAGTGAATAGAGGTTCGGCGCCACGTCTCGGAAGAGAAGTGCTCGAACTGGAACGCTTCTTTTTTTTTTTACTTCATTACGAAAGAAAAGACAGCAAAATATGGAGAAATTTCAGGAATGAAACAATGTCAACATTGTTGTGTGCATATCGGTTGTCTTTACGGACAAGATTGCACAGGAGCCAATGAATTTTAGTGAAAGTGGCCCTTTTAAACCGCAACAATATAATTTCCCTAGAAAAGGGGACAGGGCATTCAATGCAAAGTACTTTTTTTTAATCTGGCCATGGATTTTATATTTCCCCGCGAAAGACGCGATTTTGTGTTACGTATGTTGTGTATGCATCAGCAGAGAGGCCTTTTTCGGAATTGAGGCAGCTCAAGAATTGGATGGGGACCACCATCGGCACAACTGGCATATGTCGCAATGATGCATGTGGATCGATACATTTTCGACTTCTCATAATTAGATTCATTGATAACATTTTTTGCAAAGAAAACCGAGGAAAGGAGAATATTTACATTCTAGTTTCACATGAATTCTATATCCTGCATGTGTTTAAGTTAACTATAAATTTTCCGAATGTCAGATCTGACCAATCTCATTTGCCCCCCCCTCCCCCACTTTCGAGGACGTTCCTACGTCTATGATAGGTTCAATGAGAAACCTAAAGGGTACTATACGATTTCAATAGGAATTCTATGGACTCCCTTTAGGAATGCATGCTTCCCTATAGGAATCCTACAGGTTCCAAAAGAAAACCTAAAAGACTCCTATATATTTCTACAGGATTCCTATAGGTCCTATAATAAACCTATTGCATCCTGTAGGATTCCTATAGAAATCTCATGGACTCCATATTGGAATGTGAGCTTCCTAAAGGAACCCTAGGGGTCTTATAGGAAACCTTTAGGATTCCCATATGTTCTTATAGGATTCCTATGCATTCCAATGCATTTCCCACAGGACATTTTCGTAAAGGTTGACTAGGTGAGAGGTAGCATAGAAATGAAATGAAATTCAGATTAGATCGGATTTAACCCAGCTTTAATTCGTAGTTAATATTAGTGCATATTATTTCATGGCGTAATCGGAGATGCTAGTTTGAAATAGCCATGCTCGACAGTATAGCCAGATCCCCGAGTGAAATTCTCGCTGTACATGCCTCCACGTCACTCAGCAGTCAATGGTAAATGTGAGAGATTCCAGAGTTTGTCTCGCAATTTGAGACAGTTTTTCCCTGCGTACTTCCTTCTCTTTCCTGAAGTCACTTCCGAAATCCCATCCTTTTATTCAGTCTAAGCTAATCTAATTCATGTTTAATTTGGATGACGAGCTATATAAAACTTAATAGAGTGTGGATTTCGTGTACTTTCAAGAGTACTACATAAGGATCTGCTAATACCATCTAAAATAATTTTATTTTTCAAAATTTATTTGAGAAAGGAATGGTTTGAACCCAAACTAAATTGGTAGTGAATACGAAAACCATGCTCTCCAGATTCGCCTGTTCAAATTCAAACATGTGATTACAGTCTACCTGGAGTTGTCCGTACATCGATGACGTGAGCGTGGAGTCCGGAAAAAAAAAAAACATTCTTTTGAGGTGCGAGTTTATTGTATGTTTCTCCAACTCTTTTTTTCACAGCTTGAATTCCTCGGATTAAATTAACTGCACGAAGTATTCTTGATAGCACTGATAATTTGGAGCTGAAACGCTTTTCATGCACTGCAGGTCGGTCCATATCGAATAAATATTAAAAAAATAAGTCTAATTTCTCGCGATCACGAATTTCCCACCAGCCATTTTCTGCCATAAATTTTACATCGCGAACCCGGAACCACAACTCCAATGATCATATGAATAATTTCTGCTTGTTCGCGAGGTACTCCTGCGCCCAATATGATGGGTTTGTTCCATGCCCATGTTAGATGGATTCTGGAGTTGTCATGCAGTATAAATGCATTGCTTCTTTCAGAGGAATATGTAGGATTGCATTTCCATTAGGCTTGAAGGCCCAGGGTATTGAATGAGCAGAGAATGAAAGGAAAATCCGTCGGAACAGAAAAAGGAAGGAACCAAGGGAGCAGAAGAAGCAGCCAGTGCAACCAGCAACCATGGCGATCAGTACAAGTAAATCATGTTATCCGCGAATTCCCTTGCCGAGAGAATCCGGTCACAAACTACCGTCTGAGACGGTATCAGGGCTACTAATACTAGCCTCTGCATCTGCTGACTCTATTCTTCCTCTTCCCCATTGCCTTTTCGAGCACTATACACAAGCACTATCCATTTAGAATTATTCTTCCCGAACAGGTCCTGAACCTTGAAGAGAATGAGTCAACTTATCGCTTTAAGAATGACAGTAAGGAGCGATCCATTCTCAGATAGTGAAAGTAATGTTGTTGACATGTGCTTGGAACAGCCTTATTTGCTATTGTAGTTTTCTCGCAGTGGCTGTCTTCTCTAAGCGCACTCAGGAAATTCAACAAAAATGTGTAAAATTGCAATCGCTTTACAAATTCCCGTTCTTCTCATACACACTATACAGTATATTGTATTATTGCATTCATTTTGAAGTCCATTATAAACGACAGTGATACTCAAGCGTGCTTAGATTCCCGACAGAGTGGTGCCGACTTTGCTAACAAGTGTGATGAGATACCCAACATCCGACCCAACTTTGCCTTTGACCCTGGCTCTCGGGAAGGAAAGGCCCACGGCACTCAAAATGTACGGTTCAAGTAGGTATATAATAGAGGTATGACTTGACCTAAAGTGAAAGAAAAAGCCCTATTACAGAAACCATCAGACAAGATGGAAGAGAAAAAGTTGCTCAAAGTGACGACATTCCCCACACTCATCCTATATTGAATTTCATTGTCTGACCGGGATGCTTTTGCATAATTTTATGCGAACCAAAATATAACTGTTTTTGCCGTGCTACAGTGCCACATGAATCGCGACGTCCCTTCCCTGGGATTCACTCTTAATATCGAGGCCGTGAAGACGCATGGCCCGAATATGTCGAGCCCCCTCTGAGGTTTGGAATCAGCGCTTTGTCTTTTACAGACCGACTCTATCTCATGAATCCAACACAATTTCAAAAGCCGCAGACTGTCATGTACAGAAGTATCAGATGAAGAGCTTCTCTTATTTGAAGTCCAGGATGCGACTTTCCCTCACGTTGCATCAGTGCATTTCTTCGCATTCCGCATCATCTTCATTGGTGGAATTGGCTTCATCCCGATGTTCTTCATCAAAGGGTACAGCTACTTTGATGTGGTTCGTTGCACTGTCTTTTATTTCTTGTGAATGTAAGGCACATTTTGACATATGTCTTACTTATGGCACATAATTATATTCTCCCGCCCATCCGCAGGAATATGAAATGTCCCATGCGTACCAACGGCAGAATGGGAGGATAGTGGGCCGGGGAGGAGAAGGGGGGGGGGGGGAGGAGCGAGAGGAATGGGAGGGGGAAAGAGGAAATGTAGAAGTTCTTCGTCCACCTATGACGATGCTGTGGAGCCTGATAATGAAGTATAGGCCTGGAAACAACTTTTCCATTAGTTTTTCTATACGGACTTCATAATCATTTCATGGTACGCCATGCAATTAGAATAATCCGAATGCATGAAGAAGTGAAGAAAGATACTATTTATTTCTCAACAGAGATATTCCCATGATTGGCAAACAAGCACGGACAACTGCTCGCAGATGCATGCCAAAAGACAAATAGACGATGATGGAAAAGCAAACCAGGACAGCCCAATTCGACAGCAACTCGACTTGACTTACAAATTAAATTATTATTATTGAGAAATATGCTATGCAGAGTTTTCTGGGATTTTTTAAGTAAAAAATATCATTTCTCAAAGGAAGAGCCATAAAAATTGATGAAAGCTTTCTGAACTGAAAGTTTTCAGAGCATACGAAGCTTTCAGCTTCGTAGTTGATTAAGTTTTAACTAAATAAATTGAAACGTTTCAAACATACTCTTAATGATTAAAGTGGAGAATTTGAAGTATAATATGAAATGCTACCAATATATAGATAAAGGATTATGTGTAATTTGTACTCGAATGGAAAGAAGGTTGCGCAACCATGGGAATGACAATTTTTTATTCATGGATCTTGTAATTATTTCCATTCTTAAGGGATGTTCTCATTCTTAAAAGAACGAGTCAATTACCACCCTTGCTTGTAAGACTTGGGGGGGTGGGGGGGGACTGATTCATAATTAGGAGTCAATCATCTCTCCTATTTATATGTTGCTTATGTTAATGTTTTCGGTAAGTTACATGTATTATTTTCTGACGAAACGTAGGCCTTAGAGGTATATTGCAGGATTTAATTTAGTGGTCATGTTTCCTCTGGCCTGGAATATTCTCAGTGGAACTATTTTATTTGTGGAAATTCCAACGTCTTCAGCATCTTTCGGATACCTATTATAAGTTATGATTATTTTGCTATTACTACCTCATAAATGATTGAATTTACTGAAATTGAAAAATAATATAAAATGCAGATTTATTTTATTTGGGTGAAATGGGAAATTCAAATCCATCAGCATTTTCTTCGTGTTACGTCTATCTGATACAATATGATGAGGGCGATTTAGAAACATATTCTCCTTCCTTATAAAACTACATCCAAGTATATTATTGTTCCGAATTGTTAATTTTCTGGATATTTTGGGAAAGAAATGGGTAAGTCGTCCCAGTTACTTTCATTCCATACTTGAATATATCGAAGCGAATGTTTGGAGTTGACAAAAGAAAATATGTGGCCCATTTCTTTGGGTTTCCTCGCTCCGTGGCGTTTCATGATCCTTAATTTGTTCCGATTTTTTTTTCAAGCTGCCTGAATCATTTACTGCGAAATATATATTTGAACGTATAATAGGTATAAAGCTTAATGAACAATGATTCAGCAAAATATAATTGAAAAAAATATTGTGCATTCAACAAATAATGCAAATCTGATCAATTCCTTTTTGGTTTGAGAAAGTCCTCAGCTAGGCGAATGAGTTCCTCGATTGGCGACCTTCAGTTTCGACGATCTCTCCTTTCCTTCAGTTCCTCTGTTGGTATATATGCAGTGAGTATAAAGAGTAAGCAAATAAGTACATATGCCTTCCACAGTTGAAGCTCATGGTCATATTTTCCAAATAAGCACACTGAAAGTTTCTTGTACAATAATCAGATCTTCAAAGGTGTTATGTGCCCAGGAGATTTCGTCCTTTTTTTGCTTATTTTCAAATTTTTATCGGTTCATTCAATAAATTGAGAACCGGGGGACTCGTCAAACTGGAATTGTGCTCTTTAGAGCCAGTCATATTAACGTACCACAATGAATGGCGAGACGGTTAAGGAACTGAATTAATCTGAGGAACTTACAATAGTGCACCTCTTGTCTGAACAAGGGTGGACTTTAAGCAATTCTCAATGTGTGTACAATCATAAATGATATTGTTTGGCAAGAAACAAATTACCAATAAAAATTATGTCGACCTATGAAAGCTACGCAACATCTCTGGAAGGAGCCTAACTTTGTGAAATCGATGAGAGCTTGTCACAGGTAGGTTATCGGCCATGAACGAGATCGATGTCATGCCCTTCTCTGAGCAAGTCCCAGAGCACCATGAGAAGTACAAGTTTCTTGCTCAGAGTCAGCATTCTCTGTGAGGTGCTAATTCTTGATGTATGAGATCGGAGGAAAAACTTTCTTTCAGTAAAATAATTTATCTCAGCTTTTGCCACACAATCATGAGCTTCTTTTGCTATTCAATGGGGTTCATATGGTGTCAGCTGTGCATTTCAATCAGTGCATACAAATCCGGCTGTCAATGAATTCCCCTTGGAAAAGTCATGTGAAGTCACTTGGGCATTTAATTGAAGAGTTTGATCACATTTTTTTGGCCTGACATACATGAAAACCCCACGACAAAATTTTACAAACTTCCTTTTTTTCTACAGCTCTGAATTGAAAGAAACGGAAGATGTATAGACGTAATATATCATACAATTTCTGATTTTCATAAAGGGACAAGGACAGAACGATGGAGATAACCTCGCTCAGTTTCCATTATCAGCATGTGCCTCAAGTGGCAGTTGCCACGTGCAGCAGTCAACTGATTGGTTGTCAATTGGTTCAGCAAAAATGTGAAGAACGTATCACATATGTTGATCTTAAATATAAAATCGCTTCCCCGAACACAGCCGTTTTAAGCCTTTCTAGTGTAGATCTCCCACATGCGAGAGAAATTGAGGCAATCAAAACTGCCGTTCACAAATAATGCATGTTGAGGACTCACTGCAGGATTTAAGCCAGCCTTAGCACCTGGTGGCTAAGATATTCATAGGGTGAATAGGTTTTATCTAACCTGGCATTAGAGGCGGTAATCCAGCCAAGTGTCTATCGAGGGCCCAGAGAAGAGGCAAGGTGTGTTCCCTCCACTTCACCCGTACACCACCTTCGAAGTAGATTCTTCGCTGGGAAGGGGGTATGGGGCTGCTCCCCATTCGGTTACCGTATAGCTGGGGCAGGTTCTCTACCTCCATCCATACATTTGTAGTTGAGTCATCTAAAAGAAAGGTGCGAGAATTGAGCACTTGTCGAAAGTTCATTTCTTTCGCACTCCGTCATAAAAAAAGCATAATCATAACAGAATCCATTACCGAAAACTTTAGACTTATTAACAATCGTGGTAGTCTGCAACCTGCAAGCGGCACTGACATCCCACACAAGTAACTGCCTTTTTGTCGGCCCATGAAATCTCGGCATTTATCAATATTTTATCATTTACTTATGATGAGGACAGAATCGGGAAATACGTTTTCAGCACTCGATATAAGACAAATATGTACGCCATATTAGCAACTATGATATAGTATGATAGAATAGTACGCTGATTGCTAAATCAATGATTACAAAAGCAGACGCAGGTGTAATGGAAAACTAGCACACCATTTTCGAAGAGGATTGATAAAACTGGAGAAAGGCAAAGTATATAGGATAGGTACTGCAGATGGAAAGTTGTCTGGCATGGCACTGGTGCGGAAAATGTGAGTCCATACGCCAAAATGCATGATTTCACCAATGAAATGTGTCTGGCATGTTCGAACAGCGGCCTCAGATCACTGGGACATTGTAAATCGCACGTTGATATGTGGCTAAACATATAATTCAATGTGCCATATACAGATCCATTAACCTACGTTGATCTCTGAAAATAATAAGCGTGATACCACGCTGACACGAGTGCTCAATAATAACTTTAAGACAACCGCAGCAATGAATTACGCCGGGGAAAATGTATCGTAGGTGGGTATTGTTCCAGCATTTTGCTACATGACTACCTAACATGCTGTCTAATATGCCAGGCAAAGAATCCTATATTCCAGATTTGCACATCGTATAGAAGATGAGATGGAACAACATATTGAATTTTTTCAATGTGAATATAAAGTTAAGAACTCTTCCCTTCAGGAAGACATTGTTCTGAGAAACATAAGTTGACAAGTAATATTGAAATTAATGAGGAGTTTCAATTCAGCACCCCTACATTCTCCTGGAAGCATGATGAGAAGAATACTGAAAATAGGAGTAGGGACAGAAGACAGGTAGAAGACAGATAGAAGCGATGGGCTGTGACATTACCGCCGTAACGAACAATTGGGATGATATTGAGAGAGTCTTCCTGTCCACTTGCATAAAGGAGAATGCCTCGCCATTCTTCATTTTCCTTAACCTTTTCTTCTTCTTGAGGAAGGAACGTCCCTGGAAAGCATCCAACAGAGTGGGTAGATCATGATTTCCTTTTTTTAAACCTCCATTCAATATACAACGATAGGAAATTCTCTATTGTTTGCATTGCATATGATGAGAGAATGCGATGCGCATTAGTCAGTTATTCCGTCCAAGTTGACCTTAACATGTGCAGGGCTTGGCAAAAACGTTGGCATCTTTAATACGGATCAAATTCCTTAATCATTGGAAATATAGCAATGTCTCTAACATTTCCCCGACGCAGAAAACACACGTTCAGCGTGTGAAATGGGATCATCATGAAGATAACACTCCCCATTATAGAGATACTTAATTTTTCGCCTTCACCCTCACTTTACAAGTCTCTGAGTTCCAGTTTCCAATACATAATTGAGATACATACTGGAGTGCGCATGGTGCACTTTGTGATCCCCTTCGGATGGCACCATTTAAAAGCATTTAGTGTGCATCGGGTGGATACTCATTTATCCTCTTCCAGGATTAATGACACATGACAACATACGGTATGGCCCAAAACTTGTATCAGAGTGTTCCACGAAATGTGGTTTGATGTTGTCTTTACTCAAAACATATTTTTTTAGTTTTCATTGATTAATCCAATCCAAATTATTTGCGTTTTTAAGTAGCTGGTAGTACACAGAAAAATGACAAAAACAGAACACGGAGGCGAAAGTTACTTTCGAAGGAGAGTCAAGGAATAAGTTGTATTTTTTTGGATGAAGCAAAACGTCAAGATGATGAAAGAGTCCATTAATGGTACTCATGGAAATTGAAATACAAATGGAACCATATATAGGAACTTTACAAATCTATGGACTGCAGCTTAACAGAAAAGACGGATCCAATCTGAATATCATGGATATATTGTTCCAGTGAAATGAACACAGACCAAATAAGGTGTGCTGCTGTTGTGCATCAGCTCGAGAACAGCTTCCCGGGAAAATAGGACTTGGGGATCTTGAACTCCTTCAGGATATTCTCTAACGCTTCCTCCGCATTAAATCCATTTGAACGTTATATATTTGATATTCGCGAATAAAAGCACTGAATCTTCATGCAAATACTTGTAAAATAGAGCGCCTCACAATCTTCTCTTTTGGCCATAAAATCGGTCCGACTGTTGCATATGCTCATGACACCACGTCATCTGTTAGGCATGTGTTTTTTTTTCATGTAAAGTTCTTTCCGAGATGCCTTCACGCTATTGCGCAAATTTCAGCGAGCATGTTCGTGCAAGAGGCACCAAATGGTGAAAGACAAATTAATTTCTTCAAACACAGACAATTTCAGAAATACTTATTACTTTCCTGTACTTCTGTCTTTTTTGGCGTTATGTTAACAAATTTCTGTTAGTATCTACAGGGTTCAATGCTATCGTAGAATACTCTGCACTACATAGATCTTAACTTGTCCAAATCACATTGCATTTCATTTTTTAATTAGAGATAAAATACCATGGCGATGCACGGATCAAGGGTAATGAGAAGGAATAGTGAGTGTGATTCCGTCAAGTATAAATCTAAGGAATTGAGTTTTCCGGCTTTGTGAAACTTTCAGCTTCTTGGCTTCATTCGTACTTATCCCAAAGAATGGAAGCTCACAAATGTAAATCAGTAATTATGATGGAGTTATTCAATATATGTTTTTATAAGGAGCGAAATACACATTCAGAAAATTCTCACTCGAATTCTGGGATTTTTCCGCAATGAGGACAATAGGCCTCTTCAGAACCTTCGCTCCTGATTGGATAAGGGAATAGATGTCTCCATCCCCAATTTTTCTCTGCATATGGAAGGAAACAGGCGTCCTTCACTCAAGAACCACCTAAGTACAGCTATGCAAACGGGAGAAAATCATTCAGAACGAAAGCACTTGAATAGAAAATCCATAGACATGAATTCACATATCCAGACAAATATTTAGCTACGAATAAGCACTTTTAAGCCAAAATAAATCCTTTGCACAATTACTCAAGTACACATCGAGATCCAGTGGATGACTAAATTGTCTCGTCCAAGAATAATCCTTGGACATGTCCATTCGGTGTCTTATTGGACTTCCGTTTTTTTCAGATTCATTTGAGGTTACTTATGGGAAAGCAATTGGATGACCATGGAGGGATCCAACTACTGTACAGTGAACCCGTACAGTGAACATAGAAATGGAGCAAAATTTGTATGGAGGGGTATATTCGTGGCACACTGAAGGGCATTGCTGTCTTTCTTCTTTTGTGCATTCATATGCAATGAAGAAGGCAGTATTTCCTGCAGATTAGCGAACTTGCAGTTCGTAAACGGTAAGCTCATTCTTCCAGGTCCCTCGAGGGGTCTGAAAGAAAAGAGTGAGGATGGGAAATAGAGAATTCTTTACTTTCCGTCATAAGCATCTCGATCAGCAGATTCTGCTCCCCATCCCCAAGGACGACATAACTTAGATGCGAAGGGATGCCCCTTGTCGCACCTTATCAGGGGAACCCATCTCTCTCTATGAATTGTGCAAGATGTTTCTTAGGTCCCTTTGAGCTGGATTATGCATCTCAATAAATGTCTAATGACTTTCCTTCCTCTGTTTGCACGTTTGAAAGCCTGATGAAAGATTCCGCAGAAACCATCCAGAAGTACGAGGTGTGGCTATTAAGTTTCCAGACTTTATTTTTGTATTTTTTACTTTTAAACTTACAAATTAATCACATTTATCGCCTTCAAAGTACTCCCCTCCAGAACGTATACACTTATCCCAACGATGCTGCAATTGCTGGAAACAGCGGTGGAAGGCTTCTTTCGGGATGTCTTTCAGAGCCTGCATCACATTTGTTTGAATGTCTTCAATGCTTTGAAATCGATGGCCTTTCAAAAAATTTTTGAGTTTGGGAAATAGCCAAAAGTCACTGGGGGCTAAATCGGGCGAATACGGCGGGTGATCCATTTCAGTGATCCGTTTGGCGGCCAAAAACTCTCGGACAGACAGGGCTGTGTGAGCCGGCGCGTTATCGTGATGCAAGATCCACGAGTTCTCCTTCCACAGATCGCCCCTTTTCCTCCTCACAGCCTCACGCAACCTCTTCAAAACGTTCTGGTACAACATCTGGTTGACTGNTCCCCTCCATGTTACTGCCATAGTCCCACTCCCCTCCTCTCTCTCAAAGTTCAGCAATAAAACCAGTCTGGAAACATAATAGCCACACCTCGTATATAGGGAATCGAGATACGTACAATGGTGGGTTCCCCGCCAACCTCACTTACAATGTGGGAACTTCATTTATATTGAATGAACTGCTAGATGTCAGGCCAGATGGAAGGACATCTGGTGATATACTGTGAGATGTTGTCCTTTGGAGTTTCTTTGTTCAACATCAAATGGATTTCAAAAGACTAACACATCGTTTCGTTCGTTTTGTCAAGTACTGCAAATGGAATCATGCGCTGGTCCAATTACAATGTCACATGATTCATATGATGATTGAAATAATTGAGTTTCGACCTAAGATGAGAGATTGGAAGGAAATAAAAAGAATATTAGAGAACTCTGAATGAATAAATGGCTCGTATCGTCCTTCCATGTAGCCATCATTCAATAACGTTGAAATAATTGATGGGAAAATATGAAGGGAATTTCTGCCCAGATAAAACTAAGTTACATTCGTAGGAGTGAGCCATGTCAAGAACAATCTGTTCATTTTGACTGCTCCAGCCCCCTGGTGAGACTGTTTTCCATAAGTCTAGTGACATCACACCATCTTCCAAACGTTTCGGAAAGTGTTTGGAGACCTTCAGTGATAAGCTTTAAGTTTATGGCACCTCATGCATCAGTGCATCTGCCAGACCCTTCATCAAAGTTTCCGAAATCCTTCATGCGTGATGCTTCCACCCTCCGCTTCCCGGTGCCGGAAGCAACTTCCTAGCGGAGTGGGAGAAAGTCGCCAAATGGCCAATCATAGATTATCATAGACGAAGGGCTTAGGCCCCCTTCATAGCTATTAATGGCCCAAGATCGAAATGTTATGCCGTACATTGGGGAGTTGAATCTTCCTCTGAATTGGAGAACCACCTTCAGGTGATTCTCCAAGAGGTTGACCCTACCGTAAATGTACTAATTGTAGTACATTTCAGATCTGCACCTTTTATGTTCTACGGAGTAACTACGATTTCAGTCTCTCTTTTCCTCATTATGACCTCAGGATGCGGACACGAGGGATTGAGCCGAAGTTACTTTTCTTATTCTAGGACCCCTTTCGAATAGGAAACCTCCATCTTCGTAGGGTTCTCATAGGGAATATGAGCTTCGTTATTTTCTGGACTCCATGATTCTGTCTCGAATATGTGGATAAAAAATAATGAATTATCCCTTTTTATTGATTGCTATAATGAGACTAGGCGAGAAACATGGCGAGGTACTAAACACTCCTATGAGGGACGATTACAGGGAGAGAGGAAAGAGTACTTACATGTACTGTGCAAAAAGCGAGCCCTTTCCCTGAGCCTGAAGAAGAGCTTCAACATTTCCCAAAAAAATTTAAGTGCGGTCAGGCACATTGGATCATCGCGTCGGTCCAATATTGGATGAATTATGATACAGCAATATCGGAATTGCATTGTTTCCCCATCATTCAGGCAATATTGGCAATATTGCCCAAGACGTAGTCAACGTACCCAATCTCTGTCCAGAATTGAGCCAATATCTGGTGCTACTGGGGGTATTACCTTATCCGAAGGGAGTATTAGAACATGGAAAATATCCGCGGCTTAATCCTCCGTTTCCGCATCATGAGGACATAATGAGGAAACGAAGGACTGCATTCACAGATACTCCGTAGAACAGTAAGGAGAGGGACCTTCTCCTGAAATGTACTACATTTAGTACCTTTAGGGGAAGATCAACCTCTGTAACGTTCTATGTCTCTTGCCCATCCACGGGACAGTCATGTGCATGGGTAAGGGGTTACACTGGTGCAGGCCGTATTAATATTGCATATAGAAATGCCTTCACCATAGGTATGCCTCCACTGGATAAAAATTTTAGGAAATATATTAATGCCAATATTGGCCTGACGTTTTTCCGTGTAGTAATCCCAATAATGGGGTAAGATGGATGCCAATACCGGGCCAATATGCATAGTCCTTGGCAGTCAATATTGACCCAATATTGGGGGACTGCCGAGGGACTAGCCAGACCGGAACCAGACTGACTGTGGGTCCTATCTTTCCCATAAATAATAATGTCCAGACTTGCCGGAGCACTATTTTACGGTTATTTCCGGGATGATGAATAGCATCTAATGAAACCGTATAACTAAAACCAGATATGAACGTAATAAATACCATTCGACAAGATAAGTATACCAGCTAAACTCCCCTCTGCAATTTCTTGAAACTCTATACGTTGGTTGCCCTGAATCCTCTGAGCATCACCAGAGGTAATTTTGCACCTCTTGTCGGAAAAGGAAGCTAATTTAATCAGCGGATGCGACTGGAGAGACCATACCTTCAGAAGCGGGAGATGAAGGAGAGACCCCGTAAGGGAAATGGAGAGGGACTCCAACACCCCAGGCGTCCCAACTTTGGCCTTCGTCTGCAGAGGAGCAGGTGGGTACTTGTCGTTATTCCACTTCACCCCCTTCTCTTGCAGAATCCTGCGAATTTTATCTCGGTCATCGGCCCTGGGCACTACACCGTACTTTTCTGGAAAAGGGGTTGAGAAGAGGAAAACAAAGTAAGACTTTCCAATGTCCATTAAAGCAAACAACATAATGCGATGGTTCCGTCTAGTCTTCTCGAACTAGTACGACTAACGTTTCTTCATGAATAAATAAAAGTTATAAGCTGAAGCAAGAGCAACAACGAATGAATAATTTGAGATGTCACAGACAGAGAATAAAGAAGCCTGAAGGCATTGCCAAATCACCTGCAATTTATCACCTAATGTAATTTATAACACTCTTCTTAGACGGTTTGGGAAAACCCTGGGAATCACAATGCTGGCTGGGCTGAACGTGGAACTATCATCACAAGGTGTCACGTTATGAGGGTGTTTTTATGTGTACTCGAAATAGTACTCGAACGTTCTTGAGGATGTTCAGTCCCTGTTCTAAGGGGTTTTGTGGACATGGATGTGCAGCTTTTGGGCGCTCAGTTAAGGTGTCGTTCGATCGCCAATCCGTTATGATTTTGAACGACATTCGTTGAATAATAAGAATACTTTTTTAGGCATGGATCCGACAGTGGCTCGAACAAACAAAGATTCGCAAAACCGACGCCAGATAGCGCCAAAGTAGCCACCAAAACAAGTCAATACCTGATAGAGCTGAAATTACTTGTATTTTCGCACGTTGCCTGACTTTTCTCCACAGATACCACAGGGGAAGACACTCACATTCTTAAAACTAGAGTACAAGCCCAGCTACAGATCCGCCTTTTCACTGGCATTATCCTCTTCGCCGCATCCTAGCCATCCGAAGATATCTCGATGGTTCGCGCGTCTGTGTCCGCATGGAGACGGGAGGATACTATGAGGTGTAGGATACCTGATGCATTTCATGCCCATGCCTAGCAACCCTGTCGACGCGGCCACGAGCAGGCCCTCTCTCCTATGTCTCCATGTATCTGACATACGCGAGTGGTGGAAGGGAAGTGGATGTTTTCGTGGTTGACTGGCAACCCGACTCAGGTGGAAAGCTCCACATGCGCATCGAGTATTGTTGTCCGGTCGCTATAGATTCAGCGGATAGATGGCATGAAAAAAATGTGACAGACCGATCGCAATATCTGCCATTTTCCCATAGTACCGAGGGGAACGGCAGATAAAAAAAATCGGTCTAAAGAGATAACCCAGTCCTAGGAGTCTCCAGAAAAATCCGGCTCGGACGAGGGAGTGAGGACGGTGCAATTCTCAAGGTGACTTCAAGGTGAGTGACTCATGCACTCAGGGGCATGCACTCAGGTGAGTGCGTGCCCACTCCCTGAGTTCAAGCCTCTTTAGTGCGGATATGTCAGAGATGCGTGAGAGGGCAAAGAAAGAATCTCTCCTCTATCTCTGTCTCACCATGGCTTTCCGGATAGGCATGGGGCCGCTGATTAGATAAACTACAATATAGTTCCTGCATTGGGAATGAATCGCATGAAGTGTTGAGAATACCATCTTCTTATGGATGGGAAGGAACGATCAAAATAAGATGCTACTTTTATAGTACCTGACCCCTCTCACGGGAGCAGGGCTGCATGTGGGCAAGGTGTAATCGAAGTGATGAAAAGGTCTACTCCAAGATGTCAATTGCTTCTTGGATGAACCCGGAATGAGGAAGAATTCTGAACCCTTTTGGTGCTGCTTGCAAATATTCAATTCGCGTCCTTGATGAACGTTCAGAGAGAAAATAATTTGTACTGTTCTTGAACGCTCTAAATTTCGAACATTTAAGCAGTGAATAGAACGTTTCAAAAGACGTCGAATGGCTGTACCTTAAATGAGCCGCTTATTTAACGTTCGATGATCGTTCCGGTGCCACTTGGGACCTTACTCCTTCCTCTTATGCACTTATAACGCACACGAACGGAAAAAAAACCATTTAAAGCAGCCCTATGAGGAGACAACTCTTTGGGACGCCGTCGCAGGCCTCTATTCACACTATTCATTCACCATTTTCAAAGAGATAAGCAGTATTTCAAATGGTTCAGTTTCGTAACATTACATTTCAAAGTAATTTTAAAATGTTTGGAGGAGCTTGGTGATAAACTTGGAGAACAATCACAGCCACAAATCACCCAGCAAAATCAGAGAAAATGCTCTAAGTTCATCTTGAATTTCCTCTTCAGTAGTCATTTGGGGCAAGAAACTTTCTGCCCATCCTGCATTCATACGACCCAGACTGACTGAAGCTAATTACAGGTATGATTTTCAGTGTGACTCCCTCCAAGTAAGTCGCTCTGAGAAATCCATGATATGCTCTCACAATGCAAAAACATTCTGAAAATATTATGAAGAGGCCTTTCCATAACCATGAATCTTTGGCAATAGATATCTAGATTGATCGATCTGATCGATCAATAGATTTCTAGATTGATCGATCTGATCAATCAATAGATTTCTAGATCGATCAATCTCTTCAAGAAGTCACATCATCACAGAAGTCAATTTCATATTAGGTGTCAGAAATCTTAGATCTTCGTTTCATTTGGTAAACAACGTAAGAAACACGTTTAATGCAACTTACGAATTTGCTGGATGTGCAGCACAACCGATTAAAGTTACTGCACAATAAATGTGCCATTCATGTGCCGAGACAACCCTGCACAAATTCACGTATTCCCTATTTATGGCGTTATTACGTACCTAGAAGAAATGATTCTTTACGAGATCCAAAACAGATATGTGAAGTCGAAGCCACGTTATCAACAGATTAGCCATGCCAAGGGCAATGAGCAAATCAAAGCATTTCGCTCTGGTATCATTTCCTAAACTGCATGATCGAACGGATCGCGAGACGATCTCGAGTCTCGAAACTTGCCGTCGCGTCCCCACAATACGAATCCCCAATCGTGAAGTGGGGAGGAGGTCGATCGGATGGGAGGGTCGAGGGCGCCCCAGGTCTCCCCATTCAGGTCGAGTCTTCCGGTCTCTTCGTCGATGATACCCGCTTCTTTCAAGGATATCTCTCCCACCCTCTGGCCGATTGCATCCCAGGTTGGTCCCTGATAGAAGGAAGGAAAATATCCATGCAGGAAAATGAAATTCTTGAGATGGGAAAGAAACAAAAAGGTCCACGATCCCAATCAGCGAAACTGCTGTCAAAGAAAGCAGTTTCAGTCGATTCCTAAGAGGAACGGCGAGTCAAGATGCCTGCAATAGACCGAGGCACCTAATCGGCGTTTATTCTGACCCGACTATAAACATTTTAATTTTCTTTTTCTAGATTGGAGGCCGCATCGTTTTCCTTGAATAACCATAGCTCGGTTCCCATGAGAAATTATTTGCTCTTCCATTCAACAGGTGAACCAAACCTTTACGTCTGCGTTTCCATTGGAAACATTTAGGAGCTAAACAATTATTGACCAAGCCATGTCATTATTTTCATTTGGCTTCTCGGTGAATATTTCACTCCTCACATTTTTTTGGCGGAAGACACAAACTGCTTCCCATGTTCGCTGCGCGAGGATGCCAACGAGGATTATCATTTTAGCTCTGCAGTGCTTGGAGCAAATGGTCGACTTGGTCATTTCGTTTCCCTGTACTACTCTACCAAGTATCGTGGCCTCAAAGTAAGACGTAGTATAAACTTTTTTCACGCTATTCTTCATAAAGCAGAAACAGCTCTGTTCTCTTCACAAGGCGCAGTCACATTTTATACCTCACCTTCAAGAACGATCCGTAGTCGTCCAGCCTGAGGAGGGAGTCGAGACCGACGTCGACGCCAGCCGGGACTTTCTGCGTCTCCAGGAGGCCCTCGTCCTCCATGGTGCGCCAGAGTTGCAGGTTGTTCGGGAGGAAGTCGATGATGGCGAGGAGCGTTCGGCTTCTGGAGACGCTCTCCAGGAGCCAGGAGTCTTCTACGTTCACGGTGATGGAGACGTTGGATTCGCAGCCGCGAAAGTCTTTGGGGTGGAAAAAATTCAATGTGCTGGAATGATGGCTGTCGTCTCCTGGGCTGCTTTTCTCATCACTGCTCGTCTCCAAAGCGGATCGCAAGGCTTCGTCTGTGACCAAGACGGTCACGTCGCCTTCGAATTCCTTTTCTTTCAAAGCGGAACGGAAACACTCCAAGGCCTCCATGTAAGGCGAACATTTCTGATACCCCTTACAAACGTAACCCCGATGCTGACCGGGGCATTCGTGCCTGGCGAGCGGAATCACGCGCCTCGGCTTGAGGCCGTCGACGACCGCACCCGGGCGAGAGGCGGTGGGGAGGTTCTTAGCCTCCAGTCGCAGGGGCGTCTGGGTCTCGTTCCGCCGAATGTGCGACAGAAGCTGCGGACTGGTGCCGCACGGAATAGGCTTTTCGGCGGGGAGAGTCATCACCTCCACGCCCTCCTCGGTCAGGAAGGATCTCAACTCTTCGACGGAGATTTTCGGACCTCCTTTCGCGTGGGGCTGGAACACGACCGTCAGCGTCAGGTTCCCATCCTGCTTGAACTTGGCGATGGCCAGCCTCCAGCTCTCGATCTCCCGCTTGGCGTCCTCGGCCTGGATCACGTAATCGTCCGCGTGAATATGAATTGTTGCGTTCGGAGACTTTCGCCGTATTGCCCGAACTCGATCGTGATCGATGATGTCCATGGGCGCCAGCGACGGCGACCTGATCATGTCTCCTATGTCCATGGAGCCCCAAAAATGATTCAACCAAACTTCCTGGCACAGAACGCTCCCAAAATGCAGCAATAGGTTTTCCTGCTCATCGCGACCTTCACGGATCCGATCCTCCACACGTTTGAACAGGAGCATGCTTTTCCCCGAAGACGGTGGACCGAATATCGCAGTAATGCGCGGTTGGTTCCCGGAAATGTCGGCTCTCTCCTCTGGCTCTTCATGCCACCTCGTCTTCGCATCGTGGGAGAATGTTATGCGAGGAAAGGCGACCGAGCACCACGCTCTCTCGTCCAACTGCGACATCTCCATCTCTGTTTTCATTTCGAAGTTGTTCATGATCTCTAATGGCATCTGCTCAGGTGCCCCAACTCTGTTGTCGGATTTTAAATCGACTTGCGAGTATCTCCCCGTTCGCGCGGCCTCGTACTCCGTGACGATCACCACGTTGTCGTTTCCCGAGGACACCAAGCGGAGATAATTGCTCCACTTGGAATCGGGCATGTCCAATATGACCATGACGGTATCGTCCATGTGATACCCGAGAACCTGCTCGGCGGTGACGACGACGCAGGGAGACGCCACTGAAGAGAGCGGGTAACCCGGAGCAACCGCCGCACGCGACCCGCGGAATCCCCCCAACGAGTCCACGAAGACGACCGGAACGCGGTACGCGAACGCGAGGGCGTTCACCAGTCGATCCCGCCGGGCCTTGCCGTCCACGACCACGCAGGTTGGGAACCCCGGCGCGTGGGGAAACCGCGACAGGAGCGCGAAAATCGCCCTGGCGTACCTCGCCGTCTCGCAGCGCGTTCCGTCCGTGCACGCGTCGTGGAGGGCGTGGCACGACGGGATCGAGATCAACTTCGGCATCAACTCCCTGGACGCCTTTCCGAATTCCAAGTCCGCGATGGTCGGTTCGAGGCTGACGAAAATCTTCCGCGGATACTCACCGAGAGCGAGGAATAACTCCGTGACCTGGCGAGTGTTTCTTTTCACGTCCGTCAACACTTCCACCTGCGCCTCGGCGATCTCGATCCGTTGCAAATCGATATCCCGCGTGTAGGCGGAATCGTTCGGACGAAACGCGACGGTGAGGCTCGCGACCCGCTCCTTTAGCCGCGAGAAGCCGGCCCAGTGCCCCGAGAGGCCCTCCTCGTTCTGCGGGCCCTGGAATCCCAGCGTGAGGGGGACCTCGTCCAGCAGCAGGTGCCGACCCGCTCCTCGTTCGCGGAGGAAGCCGAGAAGACCTACCAGGTCGTTCCCCGTTCCTTCGTCTCTCCCGTCCAACACCTCGATGTTCTCTCCTGGAATCGTACAACATTCAATTAATATCAATTAATGTCACCAGACTCCTCACATTTCCAGACAGCTCGCGATCCTTGTCAGCATTTTGAGTTATTCGTCCTTGTCTCCTTGAGGCATCCGTGTAATAGTCTTTAAAAAATTAACATTTAAGGCATGATAAATTGATTACGTATTATTCATAATGAACTTTCATGCATGTAATGAGGAAATGCACTGAGTAAAGATCAGTAATTAAACATTATCCGGTTATTATTCGCTCGCATGGGAACTTCTTCATGCGGATAAAAAAATTAAACTTGATCTCGATAAATTCCCTATTTTTTCACCTGGAATGTAAACTGAGACGCTTCTTCCCTTACCATCGAAATTTCGTCTGAAATGGTCGGTCAGGTTTCCTCCGGCGACATTCATGAGCAGGACCTGTCCTTTCGCCGCCAGTTTGGAGGCTCTTTCCATGAGGACGACCGTTTTCCCGGTTCCACTCCCGCCGAAGATGAAGATGACCTTCGAGTCGCTGCCCACGATTTTCCTCTGGCGGGGAGTCAAGATCGCCAGCATCTTCTCCATCTGCTCGTCGCTCTTGGCTCTCAGCTGGGCGGGGTCGCGCGGGAGCGAGACGAACGAGGCGGCGGAGACGTAGAGGTCGAAGATGTTCTTGAACGTCGAGGCGGCGGGGGAACCGGGAGGACAGAAGGACTTCAACGAGATTCCTTGCTTGTCTAAGAAGGACTTGAAGGTCTTATTGTCCTTAAGGTCTTCTGAGGTCAGGGTCCGTGCCCGGCAGTCTCTGCACTCGATCTTGCTCTGCAGGTCCGATCGCGACAGCATCGGCAGGGCGACGAAGCCCGCCAGCTTCACGCTCCGATTCAGGAACGGCCCGCACACGGTCCGAAACACGTTCAAGTCTTTTTTTATCTGAACGTTGGCTTGCTCGATCCTCTTCTCGGCCGCGTGGGCGTTCCTCACTCCCTTCACTTGAAAGAAAAGGGCGAAGACGTTTTCGCCGGATATCCCGGTGGCGAAGACATCGTGATCGCCTTCCTCGAGGTCTTCCCTCGCGACACCGAAATTCTTAACGAATTCCTGTTTATGCTTCTTCGTGATCCCTTTCAAGATGGTCGTCGAGAAGTTATAATTAGCCACCGTCAGAGAAGGGACCTCCCTTTCGAAAGAGTATTTGAAAAAGGCCTTGAGGCGATAGAAGACCCTTGCCTCAGACAACTCCCCGACCAGCATGTCCACATCGTCTCGCCCCTTCTCGGCCTTCGCTTTTCTGCTTTCGAACTCCCCGTCGTTCAAGACGCATCCCTCGGGAAGGGAAACGGCCCTCTCGTACGGACGGTGGTAGTGCTGCTCCACGTGTTCGACGGCAGCCTCCCTCAGGGGCCGTTCGCGGCCGCCGCCGGTGGATACCTTGAGGTGGTCTCGCACGTCCAGGGTCCCTTTCCTCTCGTAGCTCTGCAGGCGTCCGAAGTGGGAAAACTCTGAACACTCTTTGCATCCTGTTCCGGACGCCTGAAATTATTGAATAATAATTATTGAATTGAATTATTGAATAAACTCATAATAAATGACGTGAAATCCCTGAGATGTTGCGCTGATATCAATCTGCTTGAAACTGCCTAAAGAGGAAGTCATTAAAATTGCGACTCAATCTAACTTTACGTGGGCAATGAATCCTGGAGTTTCCTTCTTCATCAGCTTCCAATAATATGATTCCTGAAGCTCGACGATCGAGTATTTGTGATCCTTTTGCAGCAACTACATCCTCAGTGCTATTAAATTCTTAATGTTGCACGCGAACGTCTCTCTCGTGTCAAATTGGCAAGATCGGCTAGAATTTTTTATTTATTTATTTTTTTTTGGGGGGGGGGGGGCGGGAGTGCCCTTCTGGCAGGGAGAGGAGTATGAGTAGTTCGTTGGGTAATGTCCCCGAGCCCCAAGAGAGTTGCGGTCGTGGAAACTACAGCTGAGAAAATGTATATTGGACAGTATAATCCAATTGTCATCAGAGTAGCACTCACACTCAATTTTCCTTCTTGAGATGCCCCTTTTTTCGGGGATTCTCATTGAAAAATTGTTTTCTTGATCTCATGATTTAGTAATATGCTAAAAAAATAGCATAATATATCAATTTTTCCATTGAAATTTGACATTTTTCCCGTCGGAAAACTTGAAATAGTGCTCCCACATTCGAAACCACACAATCGGGTTATGCACAATATGATCCGATTGTAAAAGAAAAATGTTTATTTTTGATAGTGAATCTCAAGTAACAATGAGATGTAACAATGAGATGTAACAATGAGATGTAACAATGAGATGTAACAATGAGATGTAACAATGAGATGTAACAATGAGATGTAACAATGAGATGTAACAATGAGATGTAACAATGAGATGTAACATTGCAGCGCTTTGACGAAGTTCAACATTGGAACGCACTGATGCTGGCGGTGACAACTGGTATTCCCTGATTTTCCTACTTGCTTCAATGAAGCACAAATATGAATTCTCCTGAGAAACCATTTTCAAAGCTAGCACAGGCTCTCAGGTTGTACCGGCTGCGCTAGATCGATGCAAATGAATACCTATGCAATAAAATCTGCTGTGGTCCGTGCGCGCGCACACATGACACACGCGTGCGCTCAGAGCGATCGCGTGTGCGCACCCCATGGAGTCATCTGTCTGCCTCTGGGTGTACGTCTCCCTGTCTCGGGCTAGCATTTTTTTTCTGGCGGTTGCGACTTTCGAATATATCCTCGAGAATGTAATTGGCCGGGGGGGGGGGAGGGAGGGGATGGGGTTCAGAGTTCGGATGCCATGATAGGACGAAAAGAAGGAGGAGGCTGCCGGAATTGAACCGAAGGCACCATGGGTGCTAGAAAAGTGTGCTACCACTACACCACCGAACCCTCTCCATGCCATCATTATCCTTACAACGGGAGAGAGAGGCATTAGAGGGATACCCCCCGCTCCCTACTTAGGGGGGTATCATACGGACTGTTCCCCTGGGACGTATTCCACTCCAGGCGTATTCCACTTGTTCGTCCCCTTTCATCCTTGGAGGAAGGATGACTCCTCGCGGGTATGAGATCTCCGCCCATATATTTATCTTAATCCCGACCCTTTTATCAATCGGAACCCCGTCCTCTTATCGATCGGCACTCAGAAGGAGAGTGACTCCCGAGGGTGAAAGCGGCGGGATCCCACCTGTCTGCCACAAGAGCGCTTTCTCTTGGATAGGGAAGACGACGTCGGCTGCGCCGTAACCATCCCGTTCCTCTTTCTCTAATTTCCCGATCGGGCTTCAAGTTCCAGGCCTGCCTTTCCTGGGATTGCTCGGCCTACGACGGTGATGACCTTACGCCGGCTTTGCATCATCACAGTCGACCTTTCTTACACTAGGTCTAAGGCATGAACTGAAATGAATTTCATTTTCTCTTATTTATCAGCTCAGTGGCTCCCCTATATCAGGTACACGCAGCGTGGCATTAGGCCATTAACGTTATGAAACGTGCGCGGCTGATCGCGATATGAATAGCATGAGGCCACCAATAAAAGCCCATATACCACATTCTCTTACAAGGAGACGATTTAAGGCAACGCCTTCCTCTTTGGATTGCCCTTCGTCTTCGCTCGGCGTCAGTTCCCCGTCCTTCTCAATGACGATTAATGAAGCGCAGGGGCAGACCGAGAAATTAGGGGTGGTTTTGTCACGTCCTGCCTTCTCACATGGCCATCCAGGGGGCAGGGGGCAGGGGGTAGGGGGTAGGGGGTAGGGGGGCAGGGGAGCGGGAGTGTGGCGACCGCCTCTACTAGTTTCATCAAAATCTAATACCTTTGGGGCTTGCATCTTCTTGCAAGGGAAAACTCCATTGATTTTAGACATTTTCACTGTGACGAGAACTTAACTGCCAACGTGTCCTGCCATTTGACACAATTTATGAACATGAATATTAAGTATTCCTAGCGGAGTGGCCTCGCCCTTAAGGTATGAGGGTCGGGAACCTCGAAATATTTTATCAACAAGCAATGAATGATAACGTGTCCGAAGTCCTGAAAGCAAAAGAGGATTTTCTTTGGAATTTTCTGTTATTTGGAAGAGAAAAAGGGATTTTTATTTTTCTCCCAATTGACATGCCCTCGCACACTCCTCGTGGTAGAAGGGCGGAAGAGAAGTCAATGTTCTAAGCTCATAATCTAGGGATGAAGGCGAGATATCCCAGGAAGCTCACCGGGATTAAATACATGACCCCACGATCAAGTTCGATAAGCATAAGTGGCAAAAAGCGTCAGCTGCGATAAGGAAAAAAGGTGGTCGCAATGCTCACCTGATTCGAGAGAATCTTCAGAGGGTTAGTCATCTTCGGTGGAAGATTCCAGATGGCTCTCAGATCGTCATCTGGCCTAAAAGTGAGCCGGAGTCGTTGCTCTGCCCGATGGAGCCTGTTAGAGGGGTGGGAAAACAGATGCTAAGATGCTCTTTTTGCTAAAAAAAAAATGTACTAGAACTTTAATATCCGAAAGCATAAAGTAAGGAGGAGGAGAAACAAGTTCGGAGGGCTTGAGACTCCGGATTATAACTTTGGCTTCGCTTCTGAGGGGGTTTGGCCTCAATTTCATAATTCCAGAAGTAGACAGTCGCTTTTTAAATTTGAAATCTAGAACAGCTGTTGTTCGCTCATTCTCGGACTCAAATTTCCTGAAAATGTGTTTTTAAATTTTCGCTATTTCTTGGATTTGTTTATACTAACAACTTGAAAGAGGATAAAACTGCTTCCATATCAGTACGCTTTTCACCCCACCTGTTTCTTTGGTTTCGCTGACAGCCGATCAGGACAGTACGGAGTCCGACAAAGCATACTTTGGGCAGTATTTGCAAGTATAAAAAATTTTCAAGGTCGGTATATCTACGTGGAAGCAATTTCGGCTTCCGGGTCGGATCGATGAGTCACCAGTTCACTATCGGAGTACAGGTAGTTCGCGAGGGTCATATGGCACACGTGAAAAAGGGGAATGAGAAGTGAACTTGACACAAACGAGAAGTTTTTTGCACGTTGCAAGGCGATGCACCGACTGGCAGCCGCCGAGCCGGATTGGACCTTTTTCAGCCTCGATTTCGTGAGATACGGCTATCTCGGAGACGGGGGGCATCGCTCCCGTATCGCGCGGAGTTCTTTCCTCCTTCCCGGGTGGAACGCGATTTTTCTAGTTAGAAAAAAAAATCCACTGAAGAGTGGTGTGAGGTTTTTCGTACCATGCCAAAATTACCATTTTTATATTATATTTTAAAATTCATATTGAATTGCTGGAACCACCATAAAATTTATGGTATTTAAATTGTTTTTTTTTAAATCTCGCTTCACGGGATGGTTCAAAAGTGTATTATTGCCTTCCGAACAGACACTTCCATCAATGGCCTGGGATTGCCTAATTTGAACACGGTAAAGCGGAAACGGTTGGCATCTAATTAATGCATCAAAACCCAATATTACGGAGCAGAGTCCTGCAATTCACATTTTAATCTATTTCTGCATCGCATTATGGTTTTCGCATCGCAAAATACGCATACCCTAGCAGGATTTCTATGTGGACTCCGATTCCTTTTTTTTAAATCATCATCGTCAGATACATACATTATTTATGGAGCATCTTCGCAGGTTTCTCAAGAATCTCCTTGGCTTCCTCTTTCCTGTTTCACTGAAAATTTTGTTGTTTTGCATATTGCTTGATTATATGATGAGAAGTAGGCGACATGGGCCCCTTTTACGGAGTTCTTTTTATGCGTCGATCTGAAGGAAAAATCGTGAAAGAAATTTATAATAACAAGAGAATTATTATTTTTTTCTCCAATACTCTTCACGAACCAGCAACTGGTGCTACAATGTTTATACAATTGAATGCGTTTTCCACCTGCCTTGGTCCCTCGTAGAAGTGCAATGTTCTTGGAGTAAAGTTCGACAGGGTCGGACTTGAAAGGAAAAATGCTGCAGACACCCTTTGATATCTCGCTCCTCTCGTCGTAGTAGTTGCTAGGTGCGGCTTAGTTTCATGCGGCTGCCGAAGCGCAAACATAATTCCAGAAATGTCCACATAATCGTCGCATTATATCTTCAGTCGGCGTTTCTTGCAGAGAACAAAAAATATGGCTTATCATAATTGCAGATTAGTGTTCAGGAATATAGGCGTCTTGCTCATACTATTTTAAATTAGAACGCGATATGGGATGCGAAGGTACTTGCACATAGGAGGCTTCAAGAAGTCGGTGTTGATGTTTCACAGGTTTTTCCCTCCAACACGGTCATTTTATTTAAGCCTGAACGAATCAGGGCATGAAAGAGGGGGGGGTGGGGGAAGCTGTGCATATTATAAGCCAGATTTTTTGTATTCATCAGTTTTAGGGCTTCCAGGTTCTAAACATGGCGATGAGCATGGTCATAAACATGGTCATTAGAGTTTACTCATTGGTTTCACCAACGGGGAGTTCGCTAATTAAAGCATCCGCCAACTCGACTAGTGGCTGCAAATTACCAAATTAAACTCAGGGCATAAACACATGTCTTTGGAGATACGGTTGATAATGAAACCAACAAGGTTTGCGAATGCTATTTATTGAGGGACTTAATACTTAATGATAGTAGAAATGGTTCTTAATCTACAACGGAAACTGACAGGTAACACCGAGCTAATGCATTTTTTTCCTTAAAGGGATACATCAGCCTGTGCATCTGTGTTTGTACACCTGAACTCTGCGGTTCTTTGTCTCGAACATTTTCCCTTTATTTCTAAACGGGCTGCTTCCTAATGATCTGCGGACACGGGGATATCATTCCAGTCCTCAATCATATAGTAACTTAGACATTTGGAGCTAAAAAATGAGCTTAAGATAGTGGGTCCCAGGGTTTCCGAAGCCATGAAGCAAGAAAGTTAAAATTAATGGAACCTGTGGATCCTCACCTGTGCAAAACATAAAGGCAGGCATTAATTAAAAACATAAGGTAATGAACAGGCTTATGAAACTGGTGCAGAATTAAAAACCCGATGGAGTGCGCACGAGCTGATGAAGCCAATGAAGAATTGAGACGCTGACAAGCCGGTGAGAGGAAGAGAAACAAGTCAGGACGGGCTGGCATGAAGCTTTTCCGATACTTCAGAGCAAAACCAACAGGAACTGTCTTCTTATTTTCTGAAAAATCAAGTTCCAACCGGCAGCCCCCAAGAAGAAACGTGGGAAAATAAAACACTCAGAGGACAGAACACCGAGTTATCATGTGAGTTATCATCAAAATGAATTAAAACTTCTGGGACGGGATATTTTGGAGTAAAATTGAACTATCAGGCATCATTCTGATGATGAAAATGTCATACAAGTCTTCGAAGATCTACTCTTCTTCCCTTGTAGGTTCTGACTAGACCGTGAAGGTCCCTGTCTAACAATTATGGAGATGAGCTTCCATGCGGTTTTCACCAGAAATCAAAAAGATCGTCTGGCTCACGAAATACCCCATGTAATCGGAGCCGTGATAGTAAGGGCCGAAGTCGCTCTCTGAACTGGATTCTTCCACGATCTCCGGCATCCCACAGGGGATGGAGGAAGCATCCAGCTGTTGAATGGGCCAGGGGCTGTCCCTCTCACCATACCCACCGGCTTCAGCACGCTCTGAGAGTGGCGTGGCCCCTTCTTCCCAAATCACCCCTTCCTGCAATCAATTTGGGAATTTGGCCAACCAGAAATGCATAAATACTAGTAGAAAGTACGATAGGCTTTTGGTCCTTTGGAGGGCAAGAATCTGGACAAGGAATTATTTAACACAATGACTAATAGGCTAGGTAACATTTCATGACTCCATAAGTCACATTAGCTGAAATGGCAGTCAAGGTCTTACATTTTTTTCAAATATATCGCCTAAAATTTATCAGCATAACTGTGGAAACCATTTTGAAGAGGTTTCCTGTGAAATTTCTTCCTTCGCGATGACATGACATTCTTCCGTGATATGACAAATGTAATTTTTCATTGAGCAACATGGAACAAATGGTTGTAATATAACTATGAAAGAAAATAATTTTATTATACACTTGGGTCGCAAAAGTATGCGTAAATTACTATCATCCCGCTCTTGTGTCTAGGACCTGCCATCGATTCAAAACCATATCGAGCTTCGGATGCACTCAATTTAATGCATAATGCCCCAAAAATTTTCAAAAAAACCCAGAAAATAATTACCAAATACAAAATTTGGTCAAGTAACAATGGAACTTTTCTCCACTTTATTGTTGAACCTTACCTTACCAGTACTATTTTAAAAGAATCAGCTTGATTTACCCACGAAGTCCTCATTACTTCTATTAGATCTACGCAACCCATTAGTATTCAACCACGCAGCCCCAACGACACATAATATGGGACAAGCATTGGTAACATTTTGAACAAATACCGGCCGAAAACATGTTACCACCTGGGTCGGCTCGCTTGGTAAAACACCAGTACCATGATTACTTGCACACAAGGCGGATTAGGCATATTGACTGTGACATATACAACGTTTACTGAAACGCGATAACCATAACGTGAAGATGATCATCACGGGATGGATCTGCAATGCTTACCTCAAACAAAAGTTCTGATGCATATTTGTCTTCTCTGATTCCGTCCTTGCTTTCTTCATATAACTCCTTCCCATCTGACGTAGCCTTCCCTGATGCTTCATCTGCAGAAAAGATACAAATGTACCCTGTGTAACAGAAGAAGGAAAGCGAGATCTTATAGAATCAGTGGGGATTAAATGAGCTGACCAACTGATGAGGTGGGTCGTGCGTCATCTGAGGCTTTCGCGGGATCGGTGCTGCTGCCGCTTGAGGCACTTAGCAGCTTGGATCGGTAGCATGCTGCCAGGCCTTCCAGGGCGTCTTTGCTGCATCGTTCCAGAGATCTTCAAAAAGGAAAATAAAACGCTTGCAAGGTGAACGGTCTGTCCTGAAGCAGATGCTCATTTTTGGCACATTGGAAGGACCTAGAGTCAAGGAAGGTGGCAATATTGAGGCAGATGAATCGAGTGACTGCATCCTTCAGCAGTGTAGTATTGCACAGTAGGGCCACCTCCAGGATTAATGGGGCATTTCTCAACGTAATGATGTTCATCAGGCGCACCTCACACGATTTCTGCAACGGGATTTACGCCTTTTCAGCTGCTATATCGAGAGCTTTCGGATATCTTCATTAAAAAAAACGAGCGTCACGTTCTATCTTGTTATCCCTGAAAAATGTAATTAAAAGAACAATGCTATAAAGAGCAATAGAAACAGAGGCACGACTGCGACTTTAGGACATTATTATCTTGTTCTCTTGGAATTCTTTGCACAACAAATTGAATTCATCAGGTAGGAATAATAAACACAGGTTTTGTCCATTACATTTAAATTTTCATGAACAGTATTGTATGATATTTTATGGCCAATTCGAAACCCATGCATCTCGAGATTCGTTGGTCGCAGGCACCTATGATTTTGTCCGGAAAGATATGATCGCTGTCATCTTACTGCATATCGAGTTTAATTGTATTCAAGGATGATCGAAGTATGACACATCTTACTTTTGCTGTGAAGTGTTCTACATGTGAACTGTATAACGAGGCATTCATTCGATAAAAGACAATGAACGTCTAATTTACATTCCAACGTCTAGCAGTTTCTCAATGAGGTGATCAGAGGCAATTTTTGTTGCATTTACCTAGACCCCTTTCTCTCATAGAGAACGACGAGGCGTTGTTGTAAATTCGTAATTCACTCGTAAGTCCCCAAATACATGCTGCTGGCTAATGCCGCGAGTGCGTGCTTAGGGGATAAAATATCCTTAGACATTGATGTTCTATTACCACATTTGGTTGCATTAATTTCAGGGTGACGACCATGGGATGGCGAGACACAATAAAGAAAGAGTGATACGGTTCCAAGAATGCGCCTTATCTGGTTACATGGCCTCTTTGCAAAATGAGTAAAAATAGGCGGTCATCAAACTGATGTTTATAACAAAGAGATAGATGCTGGGATGAACATAAGTGCTAACAAAGGTGCTCTTGTGATAATATTCAATAATTATACATTTTAAAGAAGCATTTCATATGTCTCGTTGGACTAAGGCCTGGGACGGTAACAAACATGTATTTTCCTTTCATAGATGGTAAAGTGGTAGTTTTCAATGCAGTGCAACAGCGTAGGACTGTAGCCGTTCTGGAGTAACGAAAGAACAAGTTCCTCACGTAGCTTCGTAAATGTTGCCGTAAAATTCTGGTCACCATACATTCACGTAAAAAAAAAATTCATTTTCTTCCACTTGCCTTGAGCTGGTTCAGGAGCAGCTGATCAGCAGCAACAAGGAGAACCCTTTACTTACACGATAACAAACAGAGTCTGTGCCTCTGTACCCTTAGGGGCATCTCTATTAGTTCTTGCTGGACTTACTGTAGGCGACGATACCGTTCACTGTGGAAGAGGAAGGGGACTGGTTCGAGCCAGGTGGAGTCGAACATAACACGAAAGTACTCGGAACGGGCCATGAGGATGCACTTGTGACACGGGAATTCCTTCCCGTCTCGACTCAGAAGGGTTATATCTGCCAAGCTATGGACCAGGCACCGTGGACGAACCAGCCGCTTCTTGGTGGATCCAACAACACGTCTGAAACATGAATTTCAGCTTTTCTTCGCATCCCATTTATATCAAACATTTTTCGAGATATGGATCCGTGTAACTTACCTGGAGCAGGCTGTACAACGCTGAAATCAGACAATTCCCAGGCTGCGAGGTACTTGATTAATTGCATAAGTTGTAGTTTCTCGGCAGCTTCTTTTGCCTGGCGCGAGGGATCAGTCGACCTATTTAACAGTTAATGAAAGCTTATGAGAACAAGTTAAACGTGTCTTAGTTTAATGCTTAAGTGGGAAGGCACAAAATGAGACCAATCTCCCATGTAGACGTAGCGAAGAATATGTGGGAACATCTGATGACTCATCCCGTCCAGAACTATGTCGGCTTTCGAGTTCATTTCAGACAGGTTTCGGAAATATTCGCACCTCTCCATCAGTATGAGACGATGAGCAGGAAATCTCTTACCCTCAACCTATACCATTGCATTATGTCTGGTTTACTGATACTGGTGATACAATATTACAGGTGGTATACTGATCTCTCACAATCAGAGTGATGTCTGGTGACAACTCCTCTGCGTTTTCAAGGAGAAATTCCATGTCTTTTTTCATTGTGGATTGAGTTACGTGGGACCCGTCATTCTCTTCATCTAGTTCTTGGTTACAATCGCAGCATTCCCTCGGGTGCTCCTGGAAGAGATTCCGAAGCATTTTCCATTTTTCATTAGAATTAGTGGTCAATTTAAATGAATGCCAGATATTGCTACACGGAAGGCCGGATATTCTACCTGGAGAAAAACAACATTTTCCCCTTTGGGGTCACAGAAGACTCGGAATCCCCTTTGAATGAGTGGAAACCTTGTCACGTGATTGAATGGTAGCTTCCACCTCCATAGCATCTTGCTATTTTTATTCTTGATTATGGCATTCCAGGGTGCTGAATATGCCTCGCCCCTTGATGTGACAACCATAAGATATTGCGAACTGGGAGCCAGGTCCACGATCCTCCCAAGAAATTCATCATTCCTCAATCTGAACGAGCACCTAAAGAAGGGGTAAAAGACGAAAACTCAGCAACTGAAATGTTGCTTTCATTCCAGAATATAATTGACCGGAACGGTGAAATGTGGGTTCTTTATTTTAACAGGTTTTGAGCCCATACCATTTATATTTCGATGGCACTCATGTGAATGCACAATGTAAAACGCAGAAAAGAGGTACGCATCCCAACGTTGAAAGGGAAAACCAAGTGCGAGCGTTAACAATAATACAAATACACATTTGTTTTGCCGGTTATGTAGTTCGTAGTCACAGCATTCGTATAAGATGAACATATCAATCCCATTCTGGAAATACTGAAAACACATTTTAAAAAAGATATAGGCCTACCAGTCGCAGTAAACCTGCTGCAAACTGAAGGAATAGAAGAGCACTACTATCGTGGAAGGAGAGTTCAGAGATTACGTACCATTCAAGTAGCACACGAAGCATTAGCATGTATTCAAGGAACGATTCTTTTAAGTATTTGCCAACTTTATATTAACGTCTTTGGGAGCGTTTTATTAATTCTCAAAATATCTTAAATTTAGAACAATCAACAGTTTAAATCATGCATTTCCTAGTCGTTCATCGATGAGATGAATTGAATGCTCCCAAGTTGCACTAAAGCGTTCAAAGAACGTTCTTTTGAGGATTGCCAATGTTAGCACAACGTTATTGTTCAGAAGGAGTCGAAGCACCCAGGCCGACAATAGATGGTTGAAATATGTCTAGACAAAACATCACATTCAGCCTGGCCTGGTCTCACATACCTCCAGTAGATCCTTTGTCTCTTATCTGTTCCCTAAGACAAAGTCCGCAAAAACCTCAAAAAAAATTTGTGCTAATGCCAAAAGCCGATATGATAACAGTCCCGCGTGTGATGAGAACGAGGAACACTTTTTAGTACAAGCGAGAAGAAATGTGAGATTAGTCGAAAGCCTGTGTGCACACGCGATGATTAGACGGTGTAATTCGATTTTGTTCACTGGATGACGATTGCCAGAAAAAAATACTCCCCAATGAAAAATAATCACAGCTGAACGCTCTTGGTAACTGCCCCCAGGCCCAGCTCATGTCCAATGTCGTCTATATCGCTTATCGTATTCGGAATCTGTCTCATTTGCTCAGCGTAAGCAGGAACGTTCGGCCTCGATACTCGAAAGTTAAGAGGGGTCGACATCGTTATTACTCTCACGCACAATTCGCTTTCTCCTACGATCATCGGCGCAAGGATATTTTCCAGCTGTTTCTGTCGACGTCTTTTGTGGCATGATAAAGGAATTATTTTCCACAGGAAAAAAAACTTGAAAATTTAGGTTTAAAAATGCTTATACGTCCTTAAATGCCCAGAGAGACAGAACTCAGGCAGACATGAAGATGCACAACATACAATCAATTTCAGTCACTACTATGTAGCAATCTTTACTATATTTCGAATGTTTGTGTGTCTCTCTGTCTGTCTGACTGTCCTTTATGCCTCTGATCCCAGTCCAGCCAAACTTTGCATGGCTTCCTTATTTGGTCCGGGAATGGTCATAGACTCGGTGGCGTTTCAAAATCCGGAACCCCTAGGGCAGGACCGGCCCTAGAACAAATGGCGCCCCGGGGCATCTTCCAAGGCAAAGTAACGCCCAATTATGCGAATGGAGCTTTATCTGAACAAAGGCGAAGAAAAAGAACTCAACAAAATCCCTAAAGCAAAACGGCAATGGAACACAGCGCTCCGATATCACATGTCAAAACTCATTTTAACTATCATTCCATGTGGCACCCTAGCACATCAATGGAGCATTAACAAAGTCCCATATTCCCTTAATAAAATGTTAAAGTCAGATTTTTCATGAACTCTGCATCCTAATAGCCACTTGTGTACCAAGTTTCAGATTTCTACCTTATCTGGAACGTGTTTAGAATTAGCGTTAGTCACTCACTCACGATCTATCTATTACTATCACATTTCGGAATGTTTGTGTGTCCGTCCTACATGCACGGTTACGCCTCTGATCCCAATCCGACCAAACTTTGCATGGCTTTCTCATTTGGTCCGAGGATGGTCATAGGCTAGGTGGAGTTCAAAAATTCGGACCCCCCTCGGCAGGACCGGCCCTAGATCAAATGGCGAGGAGCGTCTTCCCCCCCCCCCCCTCTGCCCCAGGCGGTCGCTTGGGTCGCCTGCCCCTAAATCTGGCATGGCGAGGAGCGTCTTCCCCCCCCCCCCCCTCTGCCCCAGGCGGTCGCTTGGGTCGCCTGCCCCTAAATCTGGCCCTGCCCCGGTGTAGATTAAAACCACCTAAGTTCGACTTAACTGTAACACTGTAACAACATTGTTGAAAAACTAAGCATTCGCGAGGCCGCTTTCAGAAGTGGTTCTTCCAATCACGAGATGAACACTTTACTGAGCAAAGGACAAGCGGTGGTGATGAAGGCTTTGCACGGTTCCAAGATATTGGACTAGGGCCAATGTGATATCGCGAAAAGGGGAGTCCTATGAGAAACCGTAAGAAAGAACCCTTACTTTTAAAACATTTTACACCTGACATTGTTGTTTTTTGCGCTCAATTCTTACTTACCAGGAAACTGGGAAGACATGGAGACTCGTTAAGCAGAATGCACATGCCTTGATCAGATTATTGTCTCACTTCCGATGTGTCCGAACTGAGGTAAGGATATTTTAAAGAAACTTATGTTCGGACATTCATCCATGTGAGTCATATTCGCGTGAATATGATGTCCCTTAATGCGAGAAAAAATGTTTAGGATTGACAAAAGCTCAGTTGAGTCCTACTTCTCAGGGAACATGTTTGTTTTTTTTTTGTCGTTTTTTTTTTTTTTTTTTTTTACCCCTGTCCGAACTTTCATAGCGGTTCATGTAACTTCGGACATCGTCGAGCACATATGCAAAATACAAGATCATGTGTTTCTTCCCTCGAAAGCAGTGCAATCATGGTAGGAGGTTGGAATGGAAGGGATTATCGACCCGAGGCTGCTGAAACATTTATCAGGGCTTTAATTTCGGTGAGATATCATATGGAAGGCCAGCATTTCATACAATGGACCCGTCTGCTAAACAAATGCGCCTCTAGGAGTTGTACCTCCAAAATTGGGAGTGGGGATTTGTCCCTGAGATTGGATATTTTCTGAGTTAATCATGCAGATAAAAACTTGTCTACTGAATGTAATAAACTGTGCTTGCCCGTTCTGCTTAAAAAAAAATTCCGAAAATATGACCTGAATGAAAAATGTGCATATAAGGGATTTACCACAAGATAAGGATATTTTCATAAGTTAGCGACGGAAAGAAAACCTAGCTTCCAAATTCCAGGTTTCTATACCCACCAGCACCAAATTCAGCGTAGCAAAACATTAAAATGTATGGCTTCCCAAAATTACCTCCATGAGATAAATCCTGGAATTAGGATTTTCCCTTATGACTGCATACCATCAGGTACCTATTTATTAAGGTTTCAGCCTAATGGCTATGATTCCCGGGAACGAAATAATTTTTTTGGTAAGGTCCAGCCCAAAATGTGGTCCCAGGCAACGCATCCCAAAAACAGTTTTTTTTTTTGTGCCTGGAATCTGCTGCTCAATAAGTACCGATGCTACAAGTTTCATGTCTCTTCGTTTGTTAGCGCAAAAAAAAATGAAGATGCGCCTCTCCAAAAAAAGCTACCTGAATCCCGCAAAATCAGAGCTTTTTGAATACCAAGTTTGATCTTTCTATTTCATCTTGAACAGAATGAAAGTCAGGCGATCACCCACTCAATCACAATCTTCCTATACTAGAATATTGAGAAAAGGTTCGATACTGCACTTTGAGACCGGGTTATCATTTCTTTGCATCACAATCAAGTGTTTCAAGAATCATTGAGACTTTAAAACTGGGGTGCCCGACCTAAGGTAAAAAGTGTCCGAACTTTACTTTTTCCACATTTAAGTTCGGACATCACTTTATAGGCAATATCAGAATTCATGATGCTAGGAAGGGCAACACCATTGTAGCACTTATACCTCCTCGTGTCGTGCTGCTATTAACAAAAAAAAAGAGGTTTCCAGCTTGTACCGTTGAGATAGAGCGACTCGGCCAGCTTAACTGTCCGAACATTCGCAGTTTTACACTACCTTATTTTGTGCAGACAAATATGGGACGTATTCATTCGTGCAACGCCGGGTACCTCTGCTTAGATTCTATAATTGGAAAGCGTACCCATTCGGCACAACAATGTCGGGTCAACTTTGAGCGAGGGTTCATTTTTATACGTAGCAGTGTTTCTACTACGGTGTGTAAAAGGTAGATTCAATGTTGCCGCAATGCTGAAATGAAAAACAGGTCAGCGTTAAAAGTTAGGATCATGCGTCAGGTTGTGCCAATTATGTCACTTGTCAAGATTTGGGCATTACCTCTTCCTTTTCCTGAGCCTAAGCGACCGCTAATATTGATTAGAACTTGAAATTACTCTAATGAGCGCAATTATACAAAGGAAGGGTCCATCCGAGTGACTTCCTAACTGGATCAGAACTGGAGTTTAGTACTTGAATAAAACAACTCATTCCTTCAATACTGTCTCAAACTTTTCAAAATTTTGTCAGTGTTGACTCGACGTTGTTGGGCAGAATGAGTAGATCATTCTTGGCACCCAAGCCTGCAATAGATCCTTAAAATAGGTCTTGGCTAAGTATCACATTCAGCCTGGCCTAATCTCACGTGTTGTCATGGGATCTTTTCTTCTTTCATCCTTATCTGTTCCTTGGGAAAAAGTAAGCTAAAACTAAATAAAGCGTGTGATAGCCGATCTGATAATAATCTCGCGGGTGATGAGAACGACGAACACTTCCCAGTACAACTAAGATGTCTGAGCTTCCATGAGAAGTCAAGATTAGAAAACTGGTGCCGTACGGTAGCAGTTATCTAGACTGTACAGAGATGGCGCCAGTGGATTCTCAACTCAGATTGACCAGAGCAGGATCAAATGTCAACGGTTTTGCGATATAAAAACGAATTCTAATAGAGGAAATGCAGGCCTTTCGAATGATATATCACACAGGAATTTGGGTTCAAAATGAATGTGAAAGGTCATCCTGGTCAGGTCAAAGGTCAACTCAGAAAAAATAAAATATATGATTTTGCTTATCATATATAAACATGCGAAAACGAATAAGCTAGTAATAATTATAATATAGGTTTGAAAGGAGTTCAGCTAGTGCCTCCACGCGAGAGCAAAGACATACAAAGGGAAACTGACTTGCCGAGTTTAGAATTGGTTCCTCTCCAGAAGAATACGTAGCCCCGCGAGTCCAGCATAAAAACCGTCACCTCCCCATAGACACTTTTTGTGACGGTTATTCTTTCCGCACGCTTCAACCTAAAATCCCAGAAGAGCCCAGCTTCCATTGAGAAGCTCCAAAGCAAATCTCAAAACTGGTCTTTCTGCCAGTGTAGGAAATCAGAGTCAAACGTTAGAACTGACTTGAATTTCGTGATTGGCAACTTCCGACACTGGTAATCATGGAAAAGCACAAGAGAACGAGGAACTCCAGCCAGCACAACTGTCGCTGCCTCACAAGTGGCTACATATTTGATGTCCATGAGGGGGTGGCATTGTACTTGCTCCAAGTAAAACATGGAATTTAAAGTAATCATACCCGTATTTCTCAATATACAAACGAAGGCAAAGGGAATCCTTACCGACTTGGGTTCCTTGATTACCTCCTCGCCTCGCTTGTGGCCTAACTGCCCCTCATTCCTGCCAAATGTGTACATTACAGAAGAGGAATAGATAATGGAATGGAAAGGGCCACACGCGATCCCTTCGATCGAGTTGGATCCACGCCCTTGACAAACTTGTATCTCTCTCGGAGTCAGGACACGATCGGATGTATCCAAAGAACATCCCAGCTGTCCGTATTCATTCCTTCCGCAGCTGAAAATCTGTAAGCAACATGAGCTGTGCCGACTCTCATTTGACTGTCAGCAACAGAGACACCATAGGACAGCATGCCGTACCATCTTGCTCTCTGTGAGGAAGAGAGAATGATCAGCGCCGGTGGCAACCGCAACGCACTTGTGCGTCTTCTCGAAGCAGGGGATCGGTTTCGGCTCTGGCCGATTCTCCTCCGTGCCTAGTCCCAACCGCCCTCCCAGACCACGTCCGCAGCTGTAGACTTTCCCTCCTCTTGCCAGGAATAGAGTGTGATTCTCGCTCATTGACACCTAATGTGAGATACACGAATTTTGAATGAGAACATGTAAAACACACATTATTATTAGACACGAGGAAAGACAGTAACATGAACACGGTAAACACTGAACACAAGACATGCAACCTGGCAAACCTAAACAAAACACATCTTGCACTTTTCCTGGTTTCTTAATAGTCAACATGAGCTGGAAACTCACATAATAAATCTGGACTTGTTCATTTTGAGCCGGGTCACTTCCGAAGCAGTCGAACGTATCTCTTTGTGCCCTGCTTTCAAGGACTTCCATGCCCAGGTTGTGGTTGGCATTTGATCTCCAGACGAACACTTCCGACTTGCAAAACACTTCGTACTTGGAAAATACAAAACGGGGCGGCCGATCGCTAAGAACCTGATCCAGTGCCGTGTGATCATCATCATCTGCCTGATGCAGCAATGCTCCGTTCTGAAACAATAATCGTTCCAACTTCGTCAGTGCCTGAGTCGAGGAAGGAAGGGAAACACGGATGGTCATTGAACGACCTTCGTGAGCGCGATCGCCTCTGGAATGTCGCCGTGGATGAGACTGCGTCGCAGGGCAGAAAAGCTTGACTCCACGACTTTCCGCTGCGACTTGGACATGATGCGACTTTTAATCGAAGTGGCTGGTAATTGTAACTACCTATTGTGGGATTTGGTTCAGCTCACAGCGTCCAGCCCATGAAGCAATGTTGCAGAGCTGCTGTTCTGTTTCCTGTTGACACAAGTCTATCACTTTGGTCTTATTTCTATCATTTTTAGGCAAGCTACTTGGTTTTCTTCGATGAGAGTTCGCCGATAATGAGAAATACGAAGAAGAACCATATCTTGAATGACGTGTCAGAGAGGCTTCCAGAGGCCAGCGAGAAGAAGCCCAGATTATTTGTTTCCATAGGTCAAAGGCATTCAGTTTCAATTAAACTTTTAGAAGGAGTCTTCTGAGACACGATTATGAGAAAACCATGAAACCACGAGCGACTCTATTTCCGTAGGTTTAGTATTTGAAATGTTCTATGTTCCTAGTGGGGAGCTGAGATGGTTTTCATGTTGAAAACGGCCTTAGACTTATTGGATCATGTTTGACTCGACCGGATATTCAGAAAACGCATGTCTCTTGATGTCATCTGTGACTTGAGAATAATTGTATGCGATTCGATTTTTGGTAGGCCTGTACCGATGTATCGGCTAACACCGGTATCGGCCGCCGGTGTTGGATTATCGCCCACATCGGCCATCGGCAGGTTTGGAACCGGCCGGTGCCGATGTTCAAAGAAGAACGTGCTGAACGAGGGAAAAAAAACCACATGTACGGGGCTCGGTAACCGATTCTCAACGGCAATAGGAAAAAATTAGGGCTATCGCAGTTCACCCATCGATGTATTGATGTCATTTTCGATAGTTGAGGTATGGTAAGCTTCATCACCGTCGCGAAGGTCACACCTCCCACTCCAACTCCTCAAATCACAAGCGACAGATTATGGAAGGCAGATATAGGTCCGCGCCCCAATCGAGGCAAGAAATGGCGGAAACGAGGCAGAAACCTGATCCCGATCGCAGTGAGAAAAGACTAAATTCGCTGACACCCCCAAACCCACCCTCCGCCGGCATCGATGTACTATCGACGTTTCAGGTCGATACATGGGTGTATTCGAAACACCCAGCGTGGAAGCAATAATAAAATTGAACGTGCATTCATAATATGTCCATTTGACTTTTTTAATTTTGTCAAATGCTTTTTTGCTGTTTATCTACACGTCACGATGGGCACCGGCACCGGCACTGGTACCGACCGATAGGTATGAGAAAATAATCGGCCATCGGCCCACCGGCCAAATGTGGCCACCGGTATAGCCCTAGTTATTGGTGTAAATGGTTACCTGCAGCAGGGTCGCCCTGCATTCTTAACCCTGCAAGTTGCTTGCGCTATCAGGCATTTAAAAAATTACATTACCTAACATAAATCACGGCAATTTTTTGCGTACAATGACTGAGTTATGAAGAGGGGCGGCATATGGTGTTAGTAATATTGGGATGCCTACCATTGAACCTGAGTCCAGCAAACCGATTTTGATTATATCTCATTATTATTTAAACTCCTTTAATTCTTTCAAACATTGCCAATTATTAAACCACGAGAACTCGCGACGTGGGGGAAAATACTGTAACTAGCAGAAATGGAAAGATGATGTGAAGCACATGCGATGCACACGCCCATACATTGAAAAGCACGGTCCGAATTTCAAGCGAGAGGTTAAGCACGGTTCGACAATCTCCCAGGCCGTATTTGGTACGTTTAGAGGTCGTTCACTATTTTTTTACTCACTGTTTTCACCGAACACAATTCCTGTAGTTCGATACAGGCAAAAAAGTTTCTGATCAGGTCATCCACATGCTTTGAAATGAACATTCACTTCAGACATTAGTGGAACTAAAAGGGCGAACCACTGGAGTCCGATTAGCCGGTCTTTCGGTTAGGTGCAACATTTTCCTCCTTTTCTCCATGGTGATCCGTGTTTCTTAGTCACTGCAAAGCACAGGCATTGATTATCGACCGTGAGGACGAGTGCAATGCGCCACTCACAAGTACCAAGATTCCATTTTATAGTTCAAGAGAATTGTGAGTCTCTCTGTTGAGTGAAAACTTGCATGTAGGTAAGACGTGTAACTTGCAAATGAATCTGATAAAAAAAATGCCAAGAATTCGTAAACCCTTTCCAGTCCAATTACGCAATGTGACGACAGGAACTTTATCGAATTTTCCTGGTCCTAGTTGAAGAATTTAAGAGTCTGTTTTGTATTTCCTTTCACGTTTGAATCAATGTAGATCATTTAAGTGCTTCTGGCGTCTGTAGATCGAATTTTGGACAAGGTACTCGATTCATCATCGCTTATCAGTGGCACAGGTGGTCGCTTTTCCTCGTATGACATGAATAAATGAATACTTTTGGATGGCATTCCTCAAACTCTGTCGTCCAAGATTAGGCTTTTAAGATTGAGCATTCAGATGGTTAGAAATGCCTTCAGATTAGTTTTACTTTGCCATTTGTGACGCCATTGGGTGCCATTGGGGAACATTAATGCGGGAAATACTTTGGGCGTCCAATAAGTCGTCAGAGTGCTTCAATAAAACGAAAAATCTGATCATAATTAGCAAAGAAATTGGTTTTAATTTACAATGCAGTCCCATCCAAAGTGAATGACATATTGGCAGTTTTCCATTCGCCGCCCGACCTCTTGTCTGAACGCCTCCTCGTCTATCGTCCAAGCCCACTGCAACGCGGTCTACTATGATTTCTGAAAGACATCTTGTTCTATGTCGAGTCGAGGGCAGATTAGCGATATTATGATAGTCGACAGGGTCCTCGAAAAACGAAACTGCAATCACGTGCATAGAAGAAAGCCCCACCGGATCGGGGCTCGTCAAGACTTTACGTTCTGCCGGAGAGTCATTTTCAATTAAACAGGTACGAAGCAAAAGCCTTGAACCAAGAAAAATGGACATGTGAGTAATCTACTCTGCGACATCGGCTGAATCAGGTTCTTGGGCTAGCAATCGGGACGTCCAAGTTTGAATTTGACCGGTGGCAGGTGGAGTTCTCCTTTCTCTCACGAGATGCATTTTTAGCTGCAGTTTGAGAGTTACGAAGTTCGCCCGAGGGGTCACACATGAAAACCGATATTTTCAAGATTCATATATCATGTACCAAAGGGAATAAAAATTAAATATTCCCGATTTTGAAGTTTCCTGTAAGACCGGTTAACTCTGAAATGTTTCAATATTTTTTCCGAGATGGACGAACGTCACCTTGCGGTCAGTTGGCA
The DNA here is from genome assembly GCA_905338385.1 of Darwinula stevensoni. NCBI lineage: Eukaryota > Metazoa > Arthropoda > Ostracoda > Podocopida > Darwinulidae > Darwinula > Darwinula stevensoni. The sequence continues at coordinate 63,621 of CAJPEV010001429.1, forward strand.
TGGAATGGCCCTATAGGAAGCATGCATTCCCATATAGAATCCAATCGTACTGTACTAAGTGCGGTAGTTCTGTAGGAATACTGTATGTAGGACCTAACTTTCAGCATCTGCACTGAAATGGTTTATGTAAATCGAAACAGGTCAAACATTACGTGTCCTGGATGTGATGTCTCGAGAACCAGAGATTAATCCTTTTTGGCCAAATTTGCTCTGGAAGTCGAGGATTGAGTTCATTTTGAACGGAAGAATGAAAGGCAAGGCCTACCTCGAAGACAGTCAGTTGGTTTAGCCTAGGCCTAACGAAAGCGAATTCTGTAGGGGGGTTGCGGTTGAGGTTGAGGTTGAAAAAAGGGCAAGCCTTTGAAAAATGGCTTTCACTCAACTACATATGATTTTACTTCATCACGCTCGCGATTAACAACACAAAAGCTACAAGTGGTAATCACAATAAATAGCAAAATACAGAGCGACGAAAAAATCACTTTTAGAGCTGTTGAATATTGAAAACACATTAATTTCTTACGCCATATCGACCGTTGTTTACAACAAAACGCAGATAACACTGACAATTGATCGTGTAATGTAACTTCTAAAGCTACCAGCATTATCCAGCAGTATTACTCTGAAAAAAGTAGACTTAGTACACTTGCTATTCTCAGTGTAAAAGATTTGACGTTAACTTTGCCTCGCCCTATATAAGAAGTCAATCAAATATGAAGACAATGAATGTGAGCAAAAGGTCGAATGAAGCATACTTGAAAAACCCATTTTTTTGCGTTCACTTCACAAACATGACCCACTGTTTGCGAGCCTTCGGAACTGGCATACACACATGACAATTCCGCATTCATTCCAGGTCATACTGGCTATGAGAGTCCCGATGATCTAGCAGCAGGTCATTCTCGAGTAAGTTCCGAAAGTAAATGCAGCGAAGAACCGCGAGGGAAAGATTCCCCAAATAAGTGAAAAACCAGGAAATGTAAAAGTGGATGTCAAGGGAGTTGACGGAGGGCTCACTTCCCTCCTGCCCACTCAGAGGGAGCAGTCGCTCTGTTGATGGGCTTGCACAGCCCAGGGAAATCTTCGGATTTCTCCAAGCATTCTTCTCCCGAGTAGTTTCCTCTCCCGGCCTTATATAACACCTGACCCCACATGAGTGCGCTATTAGAAAAAAAGGCATGAGAATTGGAATCCAAAGCACCCTGATCAATGACCTCATATTTATTGAAATTCGAGTTCTTCCTTACCCGAGTTCCAATTTGCATTCGTAAATGATGAATCCATCACACTTGGCAAAATGGCAACCCACCTGTTTCAAACAAACTAATGAGGATACTAGGAACACCAATGCCCTCACTTGCCCTTATGTTAAACCGAACAAAAACAAACTTTGTTAATGTAAAAAATAAAAGAACGTTTACGTTCTATCCATCAAAGATGCTGCTCCACTTCTTCGCCGAAAATACTTAAATGGAAATATCTCCATTTTGACGAAGGTCTTTCGAGAACGGGATTCTTCTGCCAGGGTACTGATCCCAATTATGGATGATATTTCACCTCTCTTCAGAAAGCGATCGACTTCTTTTCTTCATAAAAAAGCTAAGATTTTCCTATTGCCCGCCTTTTTGTAGAAAGAGTGATATCGTGAATCGTGTTGCTCGCATTGAGAGGTTCCCAAAAAGAGCTTTTCATCAAATAGGATTTTCACATATACAGTCCTGATAATAAAAATAAAACGAATGGGTCTATTTGAGGAATGGGGGTGATTTGCCGTTGAAGTCGTATGTCAGACGAGAACCCAGAATCCTTGAGACTCAACCTGTGCCGCGGGGGTCTTGCGCCTATGCTTTGTACCAGTAGCTCATAGATTAGGTGAAAGGGACTGGTTCATGAGTATCGATTCCCTTACGAGTGGGAATGTGTTACATATATTTTTCTAGCAGTGAAAGTTGCAGGAAGACATTCCCTGGTTATTGCGATTTCCTGTGCATGTGTCCAATCACCCACCTCTCAGACGCTTAGGCCAATTCCATCTCTACAGTATGACCAAAAAGCTTCAACGAAACGACTACATAAATATGTGTTCCACTGGAGAAATGAGGTAATTTCTCATAGTCAACTAGGTCATTCCATGTCGAAAGGGACAAATGGATATTTAAAAGTTGATCGTTTCAACAGTAGAAACCATTAAAAGTAGCATATTCTAAATTACAGAATATTGTGTTTTTATCATCTTGGCTAAAATGTCATGCAGCATTGGGGTTTTTTAATTTAGGCAACCAATAAGGCAATATCTTCACTCTTCACTGTTTTTATGCTTTCTACAAGATCTCAGGCAAGATCTTTCTCCTCAGGCAAAATCTAAAAATCTTGGAAGGTGTGCCAAATGATGAGTTCTGTCAAATTGAGTCGTCTTCTCCTCAGTCACTAATGAAATCGAATCTTCTGCGACATCTTGAAGAAGAACTTGTTTTCACCCGTCACATGAGTCACGAAAATTGCCATTTTGATTGTCACTACTCTGCTTTAGCTTGCAATGGGTAATGCTGCTCTTTTCTCCTAGCTATTCTGTAATCCAAACTCTCAAAGTATGACTCGAACAATAAACTGCACCATGGCAAAATTAAGAGGCTGTGCAAGTTTTGTACCGGTTCAGTGGCGTCCCTTCTACCTCTTCCCCCTTGAAAAAA
>CAJPEV010001430.1:0-54300 GCA_905338385.1 Darwinula stevensoni
GCCGGATCCGGCCCGCGGAGGTGGTTCATCCGGTCCGCCGTCTGTTTCTGAAATTTTCCCCTTGGATTGAGTGTCAGCACAAATTTCAGTGAAATATTATGGGTGCGGCCCGCAGGCATCTGCAGGGAAAGGAATGCGGCCCGGCGACCGGTTTGAGTTTGACACCCCTGGTTTATGGCAATCAATGCTTCACTATAAAAAAAAATTACTGGCATATTCCACTGTCAGACTTCCATTATTTCCTTTCCGAATTCACCCAAATAGCTCTTGACTTTCTTGCCATCCTCTATATACGGACATCCTTCAACGTATTTACAAATTATGTAAACTTGTTATTGTTAACACTTCTCGCATGCATAATAAACTCCTTGCGTTCCCAGCGCAACAGGAAATGTCGTGTCACACCACCTATAGATTGCTTCTTTTTTTTTAAGTCGAGCCCTAGTCAGGGATGCAATATTCCCTGCGGTAAGCAGTCGATTAGCTGTGGTAATCAACCAGAACAGCAGCGGTTAACACCTGATCAACCATGGCGTGCAACCGACGGGCTGCGGTTAGCTGAGCAAAGAGTGAAGCAGAATGGCCTGCTTTATCACCAAGCTTTGTGAGCCATAATTGTCTCTCTAACCCAGAACATTGACATATCGATCTCAAACGTTAGTTCGAACCTCAAATCTTGGTGAGAGACGTGGACATCTCATAATGGTTTCACAGCAGCCATTTCCATTTCCATTTCGGAATCGTCTCCAACTTTTCTGACTCATGCAAAGCGATAGAACCTCTCGCTCACCATGCCGATAATACGAGCTTCTGCGAACCATATTTCGCGATTACGCTAGCTTATTTGCCTCCAGCACTTCTGCTGTTATCATTCCATGAAAATATTTCAGTTTCTCTCTGGCTATCTTGTTCCATGAACAAAGAAGAATAGGCAAATAAAGAAGAACAGAAAGGGGCTGTCGCTGCACCAAGGAGACTATGAGGCACATTCGCCGGTTTATTTTAATTCTCTGCTGTTCTCGAGCACTCATTCGAGTAGCACATATGTCTTCTTTCTTATCTCTTTATGACGGCCTGTGATTCGAAATTTATTCCACTGTCCCTCTCCGGTGATGAAAACTGGGAATTGGGGAAAGTCTTTCCCGCTAGGCCCGTGGTCGTTGTGGAATCGGTTCCTTTGCGGACCAAACAAGCCGTCACTTCCCTATTATTAAAAGAGACGTCTCCTGTCATTGTTGCAGACACGAGTATTCTGATTTGGCATTTCTCGGTCGATTTCAGGGTGGGTAGTGTCGCGCTTTGCTAGTGGTCTAAAGTCCTCGGCTGCATTTTGACACGCGATATCTGATTTAATCGAAGGAAAACCGTCGATTTAGCTTGGTGCTAGGTGCTCATTTCGGAAATATCTGAAAAAATAAAACAATTTTAGGGTGCGGGTTGGCTAGGGCGGAGTCTGAAACGCACGAATCCGCGTTCAGGGAGGGTCTGCCCATCCAACCAGGCCGAACCTGAGACGAGATGGTCCGGACGATGGTCATTGGTCGAAACCCATAGATTTACTGACATTTATTGGGCAACACTAGAACTAGACCGAAATGATTGGTTCACAACCTAAGCTGAGGTTTCTGCTATTAGCTGTGGGCTGTGGGATCAGACTCTCACTGCCATCGTGCTCCGTTTCGATGCACTGATCTTCCTTCTCACCTGTTGATCGCTCAGGTTCGAGTCTTCAGATCCTGGCAGAGATTGTTTCCGCCGCATTGCGAATTGCGCCCGAAACAACCTGAGGCCATCGCTATGCTCGAATTGCTGGAAAGCAATCAGGAAAGATGTGTGCTCCGGAGAGAACACGGTCTTCCTTCCTGCTTTCCTTGAAGAGGAGTCACCAGAAAGACAGGCTTGTAGGCCTCGCGCGTCAGGATAAGGGGGCATAATTCTTGGCCAATTAGGCCGAAAAGTCACTTGATGCGGATAGGTGATGACTACAACAGCGGAATCAGGGCCGAAGTCGGGGAGACCTCCTCCCTTTTCCCCCATGTGTCTTTAAGAGGATTTGGAGAAAATCCTCAACCCCAAATGTTCCGGAACCAGCGATGAGAGATACGCACGCTGCACTAGTTTCGAGTTGATAGCGATTTTAACGGATTGACTCAGGTCCCTCTCCCCATATAGCAATCAACCTTCGACTGAGCGAGATATCGTGGGTTAAAATTCCCTTTACATGGTGCAAGTGTTTCTCAGATATAGCCCCCAGACTTGTTCGCTCCTTGGTCTATCATGCGATGTTCTTGAGGATCGGGCGAGGCTGAACCGATTCCCACGAGGATAAAGCGAAGAATAGTGTCAAGCCTGGTTCACTCTGGTCTCCCTCTTTCCTCCACCGCGAAGCCATGCATCTTTCCAGGATAAATTGAGACACATTGGGTGTGGCAAAAAAGATCCAAAGACTTTGACCTAAACATCTCCGCTCGCACTGAAGCTACTATCGCGAAACATTCACTCTGCATGCATGAGTATGCTTGAGAGTACATGAGCACGTTATTGATTCATATGCCATTAATTGCGAATAAACTCACGAAAACCATCCGCGAGAGACGACCAGCCCTCGGAATGGATTCGATCTACTGGCAGTCTTCACTGCCAGCAGGAGTCCTTGTCCATTCTCAATGTCTAACTTCTTTTCGATGATTTCTGATAGTATTGCTTTGGTTCAACAAATTCGGATGAAAATTTGAGAATCAGTCAGAAAAATGCATATAGGCATTGCGAATGTTTTGCGGAAATGGCTCTAGTTTGAGCGGAGATATTAAAGTAAAAGTCCTTGGTCTTTTTTGCCATTCCCTGTATTTTTTTTCCTAGTGGGCAGCAGGAAGAGTGTGTTGCCCATGCACGGTCTTTCTTTGTGGAAACAATAAGCAAAATTTGAAGAAGCATTGGAAAAGTTAAACTAGGGTTTCAGTGCTTTCACACTCTTTTTCAAATTTCGGGAGTCAACTGTCATTTCTGAAGTTTTACATAACCAACCTCTGGTAAGCATACGAAAAGCAATCAAATAAAACGCCTCTATTAGATCAAATGACTCGCTTTCGGGAGGGACAGAGAGACGATGAATATTTTCTCGAAGCGTGAGAAGCGTCTTGTCAAAAATCCAATCTCATGATGGGCTTCAGACGGATTATGATGATGATAGAATTAGAAGGAAAAAAAATATTCTGCAGAAGTGAAGTGAAGTGCATCACCCAAAATGCCCATCCTCGATTTATCGTCCTGATCGAAGCTCCAACCGACAGAATGGCTCATTTTCCGACTGATTGACAATCAAGAACGACCAAAGACCAGTTGGTAATTGGATGGGCCGCTGAAAGCTCGCTGAATTCTCCGAAACGCAAGGAGCATTTATCCCTTGGGAACTGAGTGAGTGACGAGGACTGCCCAGGGTTAGGGACGGCCACTCCTCAAGCGAGCGGTGAGGAGGTCTGGGGAGGGGGAGGGGGGGGGGGGTCCACAGATAATTCGCAGTCGAGACCCGTTTGCAGAGTGACTGTTTCGTAGAAATGGGACAAGTTCGCAAAATAAAAAACTAGTAATCGGTCAAGAATATAGGCCTTGCACGACAAGTTCTCGAATGGACGGTTTTCAAGTCATCATATTCTGTCAAATGAAGCGGTGGCTCCGCCTCGAGTATAGCATTTGTAGCTTCAAAATGTAGTCAACATCATCAATCGATTCAGGAAAAAAAAATCTTAGAATGGAGAAGTGTCATCATAGGTATCTCCAACGCATATTCACGGCAACATTAAGAACATAGCACGATGCCGTATTGCTTCGGTAATGTAACGACATTAAACCTAGCCCCTGATTTCCAAAATGCAATCACCGGACATGGCCCCACAATCAGTAACTTCCTACTGTTGACTGCCGCCAGGCCTCCTCGCAATTCCTGCCTCGTGTGTTGACCATGCAATTCAAATGGCTGTTGTATCAACTTCAATTCCGTTTGTGGTGGGGATCTCAGAGCACTATTAATGCTATTGCAATATTCCATTCTTTCTCCTCTCGTTTGCATGAAATACGTGACCTTCAACCTTAGATCGACACTGGTAAAATTTGGAATTCCCGCTTCTATTAACGACGGCACAAACGCTTTACTTCAGGCACTGCCGTGGCTTCACTTAACCGAGTGTGATACCTCGAAACTGCTAGATCCGAATGAGGACCTCAAGCTCGGCCAATGTTATTGGTTCTATCTGGGAAGCGATTTTCTGCAGAACGAGTCCCCTCTGCTAAAACCTCTCATTCGGCGAACTGAGTCGTCTGATAAAAAAATGTCGGCAAACGGAATTCCTTCGAGACGCTCCGCGCCCCGTGAGCAGCTGAGCAGCTTGTTCGGTTGGTTCACGAGATCGGATGAAGAAGGCCGGACTAAAGTTGCCAGGCTTCGAGGAAGTGGACTTTCGATCGTTGGTAATAGGTAAGATTCATTCTACTTTCTTTGTAAAAACTTAGAGTAAATTCTGGACGAGTCTTACATTATCTAGTAATCGGCAGTCTTGTTCTTTGGAACCCTTTCATTTGCAACTGCAATTTGCCTTTTTCGTGCGCTTCGTGAGCTTTCGCTTCTTCATTGACCTGCCGGCTTGATACCATGATGCCAGCTTGATACCAGATGCCAGCTTGATACCAGATGCCAGCTTGGTACCATATACCAGCTTGATATCAGCTCCGTGAACCTTTGATATACGGTAGAAGCGCAATCACGTAAACCCTGATCTTTCCAAGCTTTTTTCGCTCTTTGGAAGAGGCTTTACAGTTCCGCTTGCACGTCTGGAGCAGCTGCAGTCGTCACTTGCTCACCATTTTAATGTTTGGTCATAGTTTTCCTATTTTGTTGAACATTTAATCGAGTGAAGGTTTTCTTAGATCATCTAACGATTTCGGGCGAAACATGAAGGCATTTTGCTGCAGCTCTGTTTGAGGTGAGACATGGCCATTTAATTAGGATTAAAGTCTTTAAATGCTCGCGCTATGGAATTTCTTTTTCATCTGGAGTAAAGGAGGCAATTATGCTCAGCAAAAAACGCCATTTTGGTCTGTCCGCGTCGAAAATGAAACAACTGACAGAAGTAATGCAATTAGCAGTGCATTATAATAATTTGATGCATCTACCGCTGCGAAACAATGTTGCAGCAGACATGCCATCTTTAAGTAAGTTTTTGCCCCGTGAGTGATTTCCCTTACGGGAACTCCATATTCAGATTTCATGCGCGATATCAAATACGGCCATACAGGGGTGCTTTGCTCGAAATGTACATGGTACAAATAAAAATTATATATGGGAGACTGTATTTGGAAGCCGTCACATATATGATTCCATATTTATTAAGAATGGCCAAAACATTATACGGACTGAACTGTTTCCAAACATGGCTAAATTCAGTACTGTACAATCCTATACATACGCCTGTATTTGGAAGTTCCGTAAGGGTTTACTTGACTTTTGTGTTTTTAAAGCATAGCCTGCGCTTCTTCTTCCAGTCTGCAGTTCGTCGAGCTGCAGCCTGGAAGAATACTTTCGCTCCAATCACTGTATTTCCGTATTGTTTGTTGATGAGACTTTGCAGATAAGTTTATTAATGTTTTCCCTTTCCATACCGGATCATTCGCTTCACCCTTCTTAGTTACAGGTGTAATTATACGTACCCTCAATCAAATCATGGTCCTATGATTCCCTATCTTCACTAGAAAACTCGGAAATTTCGGCATTGCTGCATCTATTTTTATCTCTCGATTCACCACTAGACTCACTACTGAAAATTAAATTTGCAATTTGGTCTGATGCAACAGCCCTGCCTTTCTTGATGAGCGCCATGTTTGTCAGGAGGAGGACCGCACTCGAAAAAAAAAAATCAGCTGATCGGATACTGACATCCAAGAGAAAAATGAAATGTCCCTAAGGCATGGCAGCATACTTCTACAGGCTATGATCCACTGACGTATATATACAGCATTGCCACAGCACGGAAAATGTCGAAAACTTATATACGCCCGTACCATAGAGCGTATATACCTGGCGCGGGCATGAGACAGGAGGCGGACGGTACAATCCATCCGCCATCTTACGATTGGAGAGAATGGAGAGAGCCTTCAAGCGACTGTGTTCAACTTCTTTATACGACTTGGGCAAGGCCAAACCCGTATTTTTGCCTGCATAGGCGTCACTTGGCTGGAAGTTAGACCCCAATGAGATCGATATCCTAAGCTAGACCCAGTTATCAATATAATGTAATCGTAAGACCCGCACGGGCTGCGACTTTGGTCTTCATTAAGCAGTTTTGCCTTAACTTGGCGGCCCTCAAACTTGTTTGCGTTTGAGAGCTGCTGTATAAGAAGCCATCTCAAACACCCCCCCCCCCATTCCTTCCTTCAAATTCTGGAAAGAATTCCTGGATAAAGGCTTGCAACGCTTTATTCATAAGCGTAGCGTGGATGGAAAAAGGGGGAAGCGGCCACGGGAACTCTGGGATAATCTTATCGTGCATTTAATGAGTCTTTTTTTCGCTTCTTTAACTTGAAAATTGGGGGGAGAGGAGGGAGGGCACGTGCCGTCCCTCCTTCCCTCCTCCCCGAGACTACGCCGTTGCCTTTATTGATGAAGCCTCAATTCAGAAAATACCTTTTTTTCATCATGAAATAAAATAAAAAGAAGAAAGTTGATTGCAACAGTTCAGGCGCAGCTTAACAATAAGGACGATCTGTCGCCAAATTTTATCGAAACGATGAGGTTGCTTTTAGGTGTCCAAATCAAATCTGGGAATTGATTCAATTTAAGCTAAATTATGTTATTGATAACATTTTATAATACAAAAACAATTTTAAGATAGACCTTATTTCTCAGAGTTGAAACAGAGAGGTGATTTAGTGAATTTAGACAGATTACTGCCATCGTTTTCCTGACGAAAAAATAAAATGTCGCGACCGGAATAGAAAAAATTTCATTTCCGATTGAATCGATCAGAGACTGAAAACGCAGCTAATCAAATGGCTATTTGGTAGATTGCATTTGACCCACCCAAAAGAAACTCCCTTCCATTGACCGCCAGTTCAGAATTAGAAGTGACAGGGACGAGACACAGTACAGGACGTACATCATGTTTTGCAAGGAGGGTTGGAGTCCTGCCGTAGGGGTCGAGCGACCGAAGTCGGATGTGGTGGAGAGCCTGAGGCCGATCGTCAACCTCAGCCGGATCCTCTTCTGCTTTCCACGGCTGAGATGCGATCTCAAGGCGGAGAGGCCTGGCTTCGTCCCCCGCCTCCTCCAGATTCTCTCCACGATTCTTCTCTCCTTTGCAGTTTTCTTCATCCTCGGCATGGAAGTCCTCCGGTTCTTCCGGGAAGAGCCTTCAAAACGTCTTATGGATCTTTTCTCATTTTCCGTTTGGCTCGCCTACGTTGCTGTCTCTTGTGCGTTTTTCTTCGTCTCCAATTACAAGAATGTGGCCCTGATTCGCCTCATCGGTCTGCACAACGACATCGCCTCCACTCTGTTTGACCTTGGTCATGCCATCTCTGCCTCCAAGGTGGAAACTATCGCCAGTCGCTCATACGTGATGATTGTTTCTCCTGTTACACGTTCACCATTTTCCTTAATGCAGGCCAGAGTGCTGGGCAACTTATGCATGATGGCATGCATCACCTATATTGCGGGTTATGAAGGCCTCTTCCTTGCCAAGACATTCGCCATAAATGGATCATGGAACCCATACGACCCCCTAAAAGATACCTCTCCAGACGGTATGATTTACTCTAATCTGGTGCAAAAGGTGTCTCTCTCCTTGGTTACTACTTTAAACACGGTTACAAATAATTAAGAAGCTAGGAATTTATTAAATATGTATTAAACGGAAAAATTATTTGAGTTCAACACCCTGTACTCTCTCCACTCCATTTCCTTCGGTTTACGAATTTTTCTTGAGGACTTCCCTTCGACAGAAGGGAGTCTAACGAACATTACGACATCAAACACTGATGGTGATAATGTACCGAGGGGAAAACAGTGCTTCTAGAGAAAAAGTCTGATAACTTTTCTTGACTGAATCAACGATGTTCTCGTCAATGATAAAAATTATTATTCGTAAGCGCCCTTGGGTTGACAAGTCATAATTTTTTCGTCAGAAATCATGCGTCAAAATGAAGAGTATATTATTTTTATGTGTGGTTATGAATTTCAGTCTTTTTTTGCTGTGATATTTCTTAATTTTGACAAATTTTCGCAGAAGTTTAATATTTGACCATTTTTCGTAAAAACAATTATTCTAACAAAGCGAAAATTTACTCTTTCTAAGTATGTTTCCAGTCATAAAGGTATAGTCATAGACCAAGGCCGAAGGTGCCGAAAGGCTTGTTTCATTCCGCCAAACCTGTGGATCGCGAGCTCCAATTCGGGAAGGGGAAGGAAGGGAGAGAGGAAGGGAGAGAGGAAGGGAGAGAGGAAGGGAGAGAGGAAGGGGGAGGAAGGGAGAGAGAAAGAGTGCTGAGCAGGATGAGCCGAATATATGAAGAAATATGAAGGTGAGGAAATATCCTGGCCTTCCTGCTTCTTTGTTCAGGTTTAAAATTCGCCCCAGCGAAATCCATCATTTTCATTTTCGTCAACGTGGCGAAAAAAGAAACATTTTCTCGTCTTTATTTTCGTTTACATACATTGCCCAGATAGCAATGTTATTTGATGCTTTTCCTAAGGTCGAAAACAATACATTCTCTTCACCATTCAACACGGCCTTGACCAATTCCTCATCAACTTGTATTACCCCATGACATTTGCATTCCTCTTGGCGGTTGTCTTTCCCCTCATCGTAAAGATGAAGGCCTTTAATAGGATCGTGGAAGAGGGGAAAATCGATCACAAAACGGTAACATCAATTTTCAAAGCTCCCTTCAAACATCGATCGCGGAATTTCTGCAGTCCTGTTATGGTGTCTTTTTAGGCGTTTATACTTCATGACAAGATCGTGGAAATGGCGAAGATGACGGACGAGATCACGTCGCCGATCGTCTTCTTCACCTATGCCGAGATCGTGACGTATTTTATTTCGGTCTTCATTCGATTGGTCAGCGCCGAGCAGCAGTCGTCGTTCCTGCAATTTCTTATGGTGACTCAGACGTCCAAGGTTGTTCTTGTCAGTTGGGTCCTCGTCCAGGTCCACGAAGAGGCGAGTCTCCACGGTCATCTTTCATATGTGCTAGGGAAGGGGAAGGGGAAATTTTCGCAAAATTTTCAAAACGGTGTCTTTTTGGAGTCTGGGACGACTGAAAATCGCAAGCTTTGTAGAGTACTGTGGGCATGGGCGTAGAAGAAGTAATCCCCCTTTCCACCCGAGCTCATCGACCGCAGCCACGGTACAATAACTGGGTACATGGGCACTTGTACTGTCTTTGAGAGAAGGAAATAGGATGCATGTGGTTTCGAAGTTGGCAAACAGGATTCGTCCAGGGACATCCGATCGGTAACTAAATCTAGGGAGCGTCGAAAACAACGACGCTTCAACACTTGCATTGCGACACCACGAAATTCCAGAAACTTTCCTCCAATTCCTCCCGCAACGTTAAGATACTACGATGCATATACAGCAATGTATCGGTCGGTTGATTGCAGTGGTTTCTTGTTATTTCAGGCACATCGTCCACTCGATTGGGCAAGGAAGCAGCTCATCACGGAACCCAACTCTCAGGCGAGTCGCCACAAACTACATCTCCTGTTCGGTGGCCACAGTTTAAAGGGGCTTCGAATCCCTGCGGTCCCCACATGGAACGCTCTTCCAACTCCAAAGAGCAACTAGGGATCGCTTTGTCGTGGCCATTCGTTAATGAATCCTGGCATGCTGGAAATAGCTCTTCCAAACGCCCAATCGAACTTGAAAATGGGTCTAGCCTCTCCGAAAGAACGTGAAATTCCACTTCCGGAATCGATTCACCTTGATAGTTCCAAGGGAATTTGAAGTGTCAACGATCGAAAATCTGTTTCAATTTCGATGCCTCTCTGCATCTGCACACCTGCCGCAGATGCAAGTGCGATCATCCTGTACTCGCTCGTAAACCCTGATTGAAGGAGCTAATACTACGTATCCCACATATGAATCACAGCTATTTATGAACTGGATCAAACAAGGTCAAAGCGTCTGATCCCTGCTTAATGCTCTTAAATGGATTCCGAGAGTGCGTTTCTAATGCTCTCGTCGAGATGTGGTCGCAGAACTTGTAAACCCTGTAAATTCCCTATAAATAGGGAGTTATCTGATTGGAAAGAAAGTTCTCGGAATTTCATGAACAATTATTACAACCCAGTTTATTTAAAAGCAAAATCATCTCAATCATGAATGTAATCACCATTGGCCTCTATCACTTCACGCCAACGTTTATGCAAACTATGGATGCCATTCCAATAGAACTCTGGCGGCTGCGCTACGAAAAAGTTNGGCTGTAATAATATACGGTTGTATGCCGAAGGACACGACCTACTTATAAACACACGCAGAACATTCTAGCATGCTCTGGAAAAAAATTGTACTGGATATTCAAGAAATTCCGAGAACTTTCTTTCCAATCAGATAAATAAGTTGGGTGTCTTGCTTACTGTAAGCTTACGCCAAACTTTATCATTATTAGCGAGTGTGTCCACAGACGGCAGAAGAGAAGTGAAATCTGGAAAAGGAGGATCAGAATAATGCATAGGGAATGAAGCGAGGCAAAGATATTAAGCGATGGTGGCGACATCTATCCATCGGTTTGGGCAGCTCGTCGGCGCGGCCGAGTTCCAAGACCGTTCCGTGGACGGCCCTCCAGCAATATCTTATTCGAGTCTCAAGCATTATCTAACCAAAGAGCGTAAAATTCTGCCATGCGTTTGAATGGCGTATGGAGCATGAATGTTATGCTAAATGAGAAATTGCCTTTCAGAAAAGTATAGAATACCTAAGATAGCGCAGCTTTGAGGAAATACAGGGTGGTCCAGAAGTAATATGGCAGTTAGTGGTACAATCAGCAGTCACTACAATTGTATTATTACTTTATTATTTTATAATTTTATTATTTTTTAATTATTATTTTGATTATTAATTGATTTTTATTTTAATTTCATAATCACTAGTCATAAAGGTTGCAAGTAAAAATTGTAGTGACTGCTGATTGTACCACTAACTGCCCTAAAAGCTGGGCCACCCTGTATATTGCAGCATCTTTCAAAAATGGGAAGTATTCACAGCGGCGTACATGCAGGTCCGTGGGTTCCCACTTCGATTTTTCGTTTCACGAGATTTTCAAGCAACCAGTAGTGTGCCCAGGAAATTCGAATGGGGGGGTTGCCATGTGAAACATTGATTACCCACCCTAATGGGGGGGGGGTTAACTTATGAAAAAACTGATATTGTATACCTTGTATTCGTGCCCCAATTAAATAATTTTTGACAATCGAACCTGTAAAATTGACCCCAAGGGGGGGGGTTATGACCCCCAAACCTGCCCCCCCCCCCCCCTTGGCCACGCCACTGCAAGCAACAATAACTTTGGAGCAACAAAATATGTCTTGGACTCCAGAGAAGCCTTTTTCGACGACTCCTCTTCTATTTTCGTCATTCTTGCTTCCACATTTTTTCTGAACGCCTGAATGGAATGATTTGAGATACGAGTTTTTGCAGGAGGCCGAAAACGCTAACGATCTCATCGAAGCGCGACACATCCTCTCCCCCAAAAATATTATTCCCGTCACATTCTCTGTCGTGCAGTACCTTCTTCTGCTGGCGGAGAGATGCGGCGGTCGGGACATGGCGCTCACCGGAGCTGGATTCTTCTCTCTCACTCGCCCTTTCCTCTTATCGGTAATCCTGTCCCATCGTCGAGCGTTCTTTTCTAATGATGTGTCAAATATGTTATCGTTCTCTGGTACAGGTGTTCGGAGCCGTCTGCACCTTCACCATCGTCTGCCTGCAGCTGATTGACCAGTCGAATTGTAACTCAGGTCAAGGGTGACCAGAAATTCCTCGTCATTCGAACTTTTCTCATTGGGGCTTTTGCCAAGATTCGTCCTTGAAAGGAGATTTCGTCGGACACTTCTCTCACGAATCATTCCCCTCCATTCCCCTCCATCCCCCTCCATTCCTCTCCATTCCCCTCCATTCCCCTCCATTCCCCTCCATTCCCCTCCATTCCCCTCCATTCCCCTCCATTCCCCTCCATTCCCCTCCATTCCCCTCCATTCCCCTCCATTTCCAAACGGCGTCGTTCCTCTTAATTTCCTATTAACCTTTCGATTCTGAGGTATTCTAAGCTTTTCCTACAGTTTCAGGTAAAGTTGAACACATTTTCCTTCAAAGGTTGATCAAATCGCTGTCGATTGTCAATATGATTTGATCAATGTAATTGAATGATCGATGAAACGAACGGAGAACAGATAATAAAGAAAATGTGGCAGGAAAATAAATTTAATGTTTCTCTGGAGTGGCATCACATTACAGTATCTTAGGCATAAGTTTACATGCACGGTTAGTAACTCAAAGATGTAGTCCACAAGGCAATCGAGGACCGCGGCGACACGCCTAAGGAACAACAAGGCTACTTCGGCTTGGGCTATTTCGAGCCTCTCTTCCGCATCGGCAGGAGGGAGAACCGCAAATGAGGGACTCTCACGGAAAAAGAAGCACGAGAGGGGGTCGGCGTGGCGCTCCGAGTAGCAACGAGAAGGCAAGTTGTGTTAGCTGCCGCTACCGAGAAGACGTGAAGGCCGTGAACGGGGCCGCAATAGCAGCCGAGGGAGGGCGATCGCAATGGTAGGGAATGCCAGACGCCCCTCCGAGAGGATTTAAGACTCGAACCCGTCCATCGAGTCGTTGGTGCAACGATGTGCAGCGGGAAAGACGATCGATTTCATCTCACGCTGCGGAGGGCATGCGGGAGGAGGACTGGGATCGCGTCGCATTCTGTTCCTTCTGGTCTGAGGAGTGGGGAAGATTGAATTCGTTTCGCAGTCGTTTACCTGTCCTATCGGTGGAATCTTCCCATGGGGATGATGTCCATATGGAGTAGTTCCTGCTACCCACATAGAAAATCTACCATTCGGGAATGATCCGATCTGAAAGATGCCCTTCCAGATCCAAACGCCTGGGTGATTTCGGAGTCCGTTCTGGGATTCCCCCGTGTTCTCGTTCAGGAACACGATCGGAAAAAAAATCAACGAATTTCTCCAATGAATTTTTTTCCCAGCTCATTCCTTGACGATTTGCGAAATTGGAAAATAAGGGGAAACCATTTTATTGAACCTTTTTTGACACATCCCTGTTGCTTTATCTTCCTACTCTACGTTTTACACGTTTTTCGCTTCTCGAAATATGTTTGTTTATATCACTTATTTAAATATAGACTTGTGGGGACCGACGCCTCATACAAAAAAAAGTCCAGGATTCTTCCTCGCTCGGCCTCCCATCAGTTCCATTTACAGTACATTCGAGAATCACTTGAGGCCCCTTGGACGCATTTGGAAATCCTGCATGACGAAAACTTGTGGCGGGACGACACTCCTTGCTCCAGGCATGAAAATCAGTATCTCATGCATGCTGTTCTGGCAGAATAATAAAAGAAGTAAGAAGTGAGTCAGGGCGCTTACTCGGGCACACGGCATCCTCAAAGATGACAATACATGAAAGCAGCTTATTCCCGGTGAGACAGAAAATGCCTCTGTCACACTACAATAACTACTGCAGATAATAACAAATTT
This sequence comes from Darwinula stevensoni, assembly GCA_905338385.1. NCBI lineage: Eukaryota > Metazoa > Arthropoda > Ostracoda > Podocopida > Darwinulidae > Darwinula > Darwinula stevensoni. The sequence continues at coordinate 13,763 of CAJPEV010001430.1, forward strand.
TAAAATCTGTCGCCAGAGATGCAATATTGACCCTCTCCCACCCCGAGTTCCCAACCTACACCCCCACCTAGACTTAACGAGGCCCTAATTCCTCTGTCAAGAGAAATCCATCCAAGAGAGAAGCAGTAATCGACTCATCGAGCAATGCCCTTTGCCACGTCGATCGATTAAGCGAACTTTCGTGATTCCACTGTCTCAAAATAAACCATTCCACGAAAATACTTAAGTTTTTTTTTTGCGGCGGGGGGGAAGGGGGCTATCGGCTATCTAATTATCTCCCTTCTTGCTCCATCCATTGCCTATCGACGTTGTCCAACGAAAAAAAAAATATTTTTTCTTCTTCAGAAATTGGATCTGGCGAATCAACTCGGAATATGATTCGACACGAGGTTTGAAATGCAAACAATGCTGCCGTTTTTCTTCCCCAGGATTCCGTGGAATCAGGAAGGCGACTGGGAAAGGCGAGGAAGATCGTTATTCGTCTTCGCGGTCTCCCTCTTCGTTTCTCACGCCCGTTCCCTCGGATTATCCGTTCTTGATCGGTTGGATGACACTTCGACTTCACCACGAACAGCTTCCAGGCTCGCAACTGTCTGCTTCTTCCACGTATCGGCCAGCGGGACAATCCGACCATCGGAGTCTGTTGCGATTCCATAGGGATCTGGGAGGAGAGCTATTCCGCTTTCGGCTTCTATTCTCGGCCTCTCCTCGAGAAGTTAACTTGGGCCTTAATTAATTCTGCGACCATCGTTCTCAATTGCGATGTCCACCTACTGACGAAGACGGCGTGTTCTTTCATCTGCCATTCCCATAGGGACCGATGGGAAAATGGCAGATATTGCGGTCGGTTTGTCACTTTCCTTTCGTCCACAGTTTCCATGGCAACCTCACGACTCGACTCTGCGCATGTGAAACTTCCAGCCCGGGTTGGGGTGCCTGTCAACGACGAAAACATCCAGTTCCCTTCCTGCCCTTGCGGATTAGAAGACGACGGGGTGAGAGTGACAGCTCGTGGCTGCGTAGACAGGTTAATAGGGGGTACTCGTGAAATGCCGCATCTGGCACCCTACACTTGATACTCGCTTCCCCTCTCTACGCGATGCGGACGCACGAACCATCGAGGAAATAGTCTAGTTGTCCAGGACCATTCACGTAGGCCTACGACGTACGAATGACTGATTTTTTTTTGTAAAGTTTGGATGCGGGAGATAATTCCAGAGGGAAAGGGGTCAGTGGATGGCTGATCTGTACCTGGGCTGGTGCTCTTGTTTCACATGCATTTACACCTTTGAGTATGTGCTTGCATGTCATTTGTGAAATGGCTTAGAGCAAGTCGGAGAAACGGGCTTTCGGCACCCTCAACACTTTCGAGAAGCATTGGTTTCTAATGGAAATGAACCTTACTTAGTTTTTAATGGAATCCAATTACGGTTCGTCGTCAGTTTTCAAAATCCTCTCAGACAAGATCTTACTTTACTTCCTGCATTCTCACAGGCGAAAAAGGTTCCAAACCAACAAGTTGAAGTTTATCCGATCCTTTTCAATCTTGGGTGAGGGCTTCCTTGCTGCATTTTCGGTCGGCTAGGGAGCAAAAAGGCTCAGACTTCGAGAATGTCCCCGAAGATCGATGTTCGGCGGGAGAGTACGTCACTGTCCTTTGTGAGAGCGTATTCATCTTATTCATATAGTTTATTATCGAATCAAGGACAAGTGCTATATGGTCTCCCAGAAGGGAATCCACATTCATTCATGAAGTTGGAGTCGCCCGAGAGCCACCCTGGAAGAGAGAGACAAAGGCACGTAAATCACATCTAGCACCAAAGCGAACCTCAGGGACCATCGAAATGGACGGTGAAAGTCATCCAGAAAGAAAAACCACCGGCAAAGTGGACTTGGAGTCTACTAAACGTTTGAACAACTACTCATATAGCTTTTCTCCGAGTGGAAGTGCCATACTTGGTTTAGACGTAAGAATGAGCGCTTTGTGCTTTTGCTGAATCGCATCTTCTAACCTAGAAAAAAAAACATTTGACCTCTGAGCTATAACCGAGTAGAAACAGCAAGATTCAAGGTAAGGAATGGTAGCCCTAGCTCGGTTCCCGGAAGAGGTAGCGAAGTGAGCTGCACACTCACTCCCGTCTCGATTCTCTCTGTTCTGGGTCGGGTTTATATAGGCTTCTCGTACCGGTTCACGTCACGGATAACCTTGGAAGTTGAATGGCTGACGGACTTGACATATTGATAAAGGTGATATGCGACTGAAGCGCCTAGGAAGGGGATGCCACATCCGCTTCCTCTGGACAGCAATGGATGACGTGGATGTCACTCCCACTTCCTCTCCGATGTTGTCTGTCTCCTTTTCCGTCTTACTAAAGAAATAAAATTGAGAGAAACGAAGCGGGAAGTTGGAAGTGGAGAGACCTTACGCCTCATGAGAGGACAGGGATGTCACTGGAGCTGCGTGAGAGAACACAGAGCGACACGAACAGTTGCATTCTTGGAGAGATGCCAACAACTCAGTGTTTCGACAATGTGAATGTATGGATTACTTTCACCGTTACAGTCCAGGATCGTTGTATAAAGCTATGCTAATTGAATGAAAGTGAGTTTTAATATGGTAGATATTTCATGAAGCCATAAAAACAGTGACCGGTTTGAGTTTCAAATGTATTCTTTCTCACTTGAATGGAAAATGCGGTCAGCTTCGACATGTCTAGTACTAAAGCACTTTTTTGTGCAAGTTTTTATGGAAATGTTGAATTTCTCCTCCTGGTCACTAGATGGAGGTATGGGTCTCACTTTTTGCACAGTACACAGAAGTGCACTTCCCTCTTTTCATGAAATCATCCTTCACAGAAGTGTTTAGTACCTAGCAGAATGTATCTCCTAATCTCATTATAGCAATCAATAAAATTTGACACTTTATCATTTATTATCCCCATATTCGAGGCAGAACCGTGGAGCGCAGGCCATAAAAAGCTCGTATTCCCTTTGAGAGTCCCTTATGAAATGTCCCTCTATCTCAACAGACTCTCTATGTTCGTCGGTCCATTTACCACGTCCTTATACTGGGAACAGAGTGAGTATTCTGCCCCTTGGTGGAGGAAAGAGAGGCTCTGAACCAGCGGTTATCACACTTGTATAATCATGGCACTTACCATGTATTATGTAATGCTATCATAACATATCACTCATATCATAATTCTCTGTCCAACCATGGAAAGGGGATTATGATCGTACTTGCAATACTAATATCGCAGATAAAATGAAAACACCATGGGAAAACCTCACTGGGTAACGCCCTAAAGGCAAATTGCTGCGCCAATTTCGGCCCGACGTTTTCCATAATCCCCTGCCCATGGGCATAGAATAGACTCAAAGAGTATAACTGGAGGCTCCACTCCGCTCGAATCTCATTCGTAGACAGGATCGCAATATAGATGTCGCTGTCGATCTTCCACCTAGCGTGCGCACATCAACAATTCCTCCATGGTCGAGCAGCGGACTCGACGAGACAAGCGTGTTACTTTGATGGATCCCTTTGGGTCGAATTCCCGAACGTGTCGATTTCTGATTCCGTTGCCACGAAGCACGCCTAAAGGAAGTGTTGTTGATAACAAGCCGCCAGATGTCTCTGTAATATTTCGACCCCCTCCCCCCGTACCCCTCGGAGTGTCGCCTCTAGTTACACTCTCTACTCTATGCTTTCGGCGGACAGGATATACAGGGTGTTCCTAAATTACCTTTCCAATTCCAAAGCCCAGGCCATAAACAAGCTATGTCAATACAGTTGTTGATCTTCCCCTGAGAGCACTAATTGTGGTACACTAACACTTTGACCGCCCCGGCAATGCTGGCCTATTGAATTTCCCATTCAGTGAGGCACAACGATACCCCTCGTGGCGGTCAACCTGTTAAGGGTATGGTCTACTCTATGCACATCTACGGAGAACCTGTGAATTCAGCCTCTCAGTTCCCACCTTATGTCCACAGTATGAGAACATGGTGGTTTGGCCATGCAGGTTTTCTATGATCGTAAAGGTTTCTTATGGGGAATATGAGCTTGTTTATGGCCCGGGCTCCATGATTCTGTCTCAAATATGAGGATAAAAAATGAAGTATCCGAGTTTATTGATTGCTATAATGAGACTAGGCGAGGCATATAGCGAGGTACTAAACACTCCTGTGAGGGACGATTACAGGGAAAGAGGGAAGGGTTCTTCTGTGTACTGTGCGAAAAGGGAGACCTATACCCCCATCTAGTGGCTTGAAGGAGAATTCCAACACTTCCCCAAAACTATTAACAAAACTATTACAATTTTATTATAATTTTATAATTTATTATTATTATTTTGATATTAATTTATGTTTATTTTAATTTCAGAATCACTAATCATGAAGTAAAATAAAAAATTGTAGTGACTGCTGATTGTACCACTAACTGCCCTATTACATCTGGGCCACCCTGTAGATAAAGTCATAGATAGAAATTGCCTACGGCTAACTTTGTCGGGATTTGGGGCTTAACCATTCAACCTGTTCACCTTTCTATGGGTCCCAATAACAGGGAAAGGAAAAAAAAAGAATTTTTTTTGCGAAATCCAGTTGTTGGTCTACTTCACATCGAAGGAGGTCTGTAATGGATGCCTGTAATGAACGCTTGGGATTGATGCTCGTAATGGATGTAATGGAGGTTTGTAACGGAAGTCTGTAGAGGATGACAGGAGTGAGGGGATAGATAAAGTTTTGCCGTCTAGAATGAAAATGATTTCCTCTTCTACAACTCTTCCTAGATGGGGAATTCTCAGAACGGTTTATCTCACAGGCGTTTCACCCCAGAGGGTTTTCCCAACCGGGCCTTCCCCAAGGCTAGATTCGTCCTTTGAAGAATTCCTCGAAGGATGCTTCCCCCTCCTTCCCCCCTCCCCCCCTCCTTTCCCCCTCCCCCCCTCCTTCCCCCCCGAATCATTCGTGGAAGGGCAAGCACCGCGTGAAATATTCTCCTTCTGTCTTGAACGGCATGGAGCTTCTTATCTAACTGTTTAACCTTTGCGCTCTGGGATATTTATGAGGGTAGAATCTCATCTGGAAAATGTCCTTAACGTGAAAAATCCTCTGGGAATTCCCCCATCATGGAAGGAACCGAACACGGGCGAAAAAAAAAATCAAGTCCAATCGAATTACGAGTAGTTTTCGTAGTTTTCGCACTCATACGTAGACGAATTCAGATTTACGACAATAGGATAATAGGATAAGGAAATGTCTTGCTTGGACCTTTTTCCTCTCCCTTCCTCTTAACGAAAGACAGGTTCAAGACATTAGGAAGGCAGGGGTTTCGCAGCTTTTGACAGGTCACAAGAAATGGCATTGTACAAGGGGCTGCCACCTGGTTCCATCTGGGCTTGGATCAACTACGGGTTGGGTAAACACCCCAGTTTTTGGTCACTTTAATACTTCCTCCCATAGTTTGTGGAAACCCTGTGCGCACACCGAGAAATACTTGTAATAGGTCCTCGTACGGGAAGATGTCGAGAGAATGCTTGGAAACTGCCAGATTAACTAATTATGCTGGATTCAAGCCTCACAGGCCAAGAACTGGAGACCGGCCGGTAACCGGGTGCTTACCCTAAGTCAGCAGAGTCAAAATCGTTCCGCATTTGCCCCTACATTCGTCTCACACGGCAGCATCGGCAGAGTACAGCCGGACAAACATGGAAGCTCCGAAATTGAGAAAAAATAATGGTTCAGACTCGAATCCTTGGATGGTTGTAAAGCTTTCAGAGCGGTTTTCAAAAAAAACATTTGAAGTGGTTTTAAGCTCGCTTCACAAACTATTTCACATAACGACGCGTGACAGCAACTCGGGTACGGCACGAGTCTGTCTTGCGGTCTCAACTCTTCCACGAAAATGGCCCCATAGAGGTTTTACTCTCGATTATTTATTTTCTTCACAGTGTATGAGGCCGCAGGGAAATCATTCGAGAAGGTTCCTCGAAGAAGTTTCGTCTCACTTCAAAACCGGAGTGAGACGGCGCTTATATTCTTGTCGGAGACCAGAATTTAAGAATTCTCGCGTAGGCGTTCAGGGAAGACAACGGAATTCATAGGTCCATTTTTCTCAGATGTGAGTCGGATCGGTGACACTCCAGGGGGTGATTCCATGTCAGTCCGCACACTTTTTTCCCTCGACCCCCATCAATCGGAGGGGGGGGGGGGGGGGGGGGGGGGGGGGTGGAGGGAAAAGGGAAGAATTAGACGCTCTCGCAGATATGCTTTGAGAGCGTTATAACGCGGCAGTACCGGTAGCAGGTACTGAAACGTTAAATGATTTTCTAACGGCCGACCGACCAAGCAAATATTCGTGAAAGTACATTCATTGGCAGAAAATGGGAAGGAAGTTAAAGTTCCGGAGGCGTAAGTCATGGTGCATCTTCTGTGAACCGATATATCGCTAATTCGAAACGATCGGAACTGGCGAAAAGTGAAGCGCAAGTACGAGTCCATGGATATGTTAAGTAGGTCACGCACCGAAATGCTCGTGTCTCTGTTGATAATCAAAAGTCCAAAATGAAATTTTCGGTGTACATGGACATCATCATGACTGATGATGTTCTAGAATTTTAGCGAAATCGATTGTGGGAATTCAGGTCAATGTCGGGCCAAATTTCAATGTCATTACAATACACGTAGGGAAAGGTCATTGAGTTTATCACCATGTGTTACATATCACATGATAGGGAATTGTATCATCTATCTAACGATACCATATTCACGTCTTCATCTTCATTACTAACGGAGTTATGACAATTTTTGTGTTCCTTGGGTTCAAAGTGCCCCAAAATCGTGGAGTTTTCGATTAACTATCATTCTCAGAATACATAATGTATGGTATGTATGTAATTTGCTTTAGTTTGTCTTCTCATTAGGAACCATCAGCATGCAGAATCGCAGTGGCGAGGCGCCGCAGTCTTCACCGAGACGCGGGTCGGAGTTGAGATTTGGTGAGTTGTTCGTGGGGAGTAGGCTTTTTAAAGAGCTGCATCTCTCAAGGGTTTCTTGCGAACAGGAAGGGCCTCGTTGAAAAAGCGCCTCGTCCACGTCAAGGTACGGAACAGGTGAGGATTTACTTAAAACGATATTAGAGGCGAAGCAAGGTGTCTTCTAAGCGTGGAAACTGTGTCAAACGACGAATCCTATTTATTTCCCAGATACGCGTAGTAGATGTAACTTCATCGTATTATAAATATACGTTCCACGCTTATTTAAGAGTCGGCTCACCATTGGCTTATTTTCAGGGCATGTGCAGGCATCCAACAGTGATCTATAGTTTGCCCGACGAGGGGTCAGCCGGATGTGGCCGACTATATGCTGGCTTTAGCCACCTGCAAGCCACCTGCAAGCCACCTGCCAGCGATGGACCAGCTATGGCTCATGCACGAGTGAACCATAAGCCACTGAAAGCCGCTGAGATATATTTAACTGGGTCGAAATTCTGTCGTCGAAGGACGATCCTCACCGAATGCACGACGGTCGGCGTCACGGCATCCGTATCCTCATCGGCATCATCATTCTCTGTTTCTCGAAAATCGGACGTTCGGGTTTCCATCTCCATTCTGAGCGCGAGATCTCATGCAAAGCAAGGGGTCGTCTCGATTCTCAGAATCTCCCTCGAGGCACAAAAACATTTCTCCGCCCCGTAAACAATCCCGTGAATCCCCCGCGAACTTGAGGCGACGGAACCGGAGCGTCCCCACTTTCGACGAAGCGGAAGAAACAAACGGAATCCAGAAGTCGAAAACGAGCGAGTTTCTTTCCGGCGCATTCACTGCTTCTTGCCCGAATTCAAGCCGTCTCTCTTGATCTATGAAAACGTTGGATGGAAGAAAAAGGAATTTTGACTTTTTTCTTTGACGTCCTTCAAACTCCCATTCGACGAATTTGCGCGAGTCCCCTTCCTTCGAATTCGCGACCGATGATCGTTTCGCCCTCGACGTTTCGCCTTCGACGTTCGGCGCTTCGGAGGCGGATTCGAGGCGAAGCTGCGATCCTGGAATCCATCGAAACGATGCGATGGAAGTTGTGTTCGACGGGCCGTCGATCTCGCGTCCATTTTCGCTCACGTCCAAAGTCGTCTCTTTACGCTATGATCGCTTTGCAGAGAGAGTTCTATTCGATTCATCATTGCACGAAGATCCTCTATCGATGCGAGTCCCCTGCGCCTCTGAGAAATCCGGAAGAGCGGTGGGGAACGTCGCAAGTCGGCCTTCACAGCGCAGCAATCGCCAATTGGCAATCGGCAATCGGCAATCGGCGATTGAGGCTGGGGGCAACAGGCCGATCTCGAGTGTCAGTTTCTTCCGAAGCGGCTATCTCATTGCCCACGTCTACGCATTTCGTCTACGTCCACGTCTACGCTACGGAGCATTTTCAAATCTTCATGCATATCTTAACGAAAAAAATGCTGGAAGCTGCTTCCACTTTCATTCGAGGAACTCCACGACACGGTTCGATAGCTGGTGTGCCTCGGATATTACACCTATGGGTAAGAATCGCACTCTCCATATTCGCATTGACAAGATTTCTGGAAATGATTTTTTTTTTCAGCATTGAAAGTTTATTCAAAATTGTTTCAACATTGCAGCAGAAGATCCAGTTCTCAATAACTATGGGCACGGGAAGGAAAGCAGGCAACTAAGAGCATTGAATTCGAAGAAACCATTCCAAATGTTGTCGAGCGTGCTTGAAGAAAAAGGAATGCGTAGGAGGACGATCGGATTTCGCTTTTCGCTTGCCATCCTTAAGGACAACTCGGCATTCTGCCGAAACCGCAGAATCGACAGGTCTGGCCTTGCCCGCCCGCATTGCAGCCCAGCCCCCCGAGGGAGTCCTTGCCGGGGTCGGCGCAGCTCGGGTCGACGAACACCCGGTTGGGCCCCACTTGGTTGCACTGGGTGCTCAGGTCCACGGCGGATGCGAGGACGAAGCAGAAGATGAGGACCTTGGCGGCTGACATTGTCGGGGCGATGCGGTGTCGGAATGAGGACCTGAGATGTAAAGATTTTTTTTTTTAAGTCGTATCCAACTGCTAACTATCGTAGTTCAATTTTTGAACCTTCTAGACATAAATTGATAGGGTCTAATATAATATTGCAGAATGTCCCAAAGACGTTCTGGGCTTTCAGGACGGAACTAACAAAACCTTAAATACGACCTGGGAAAGTCCAAGAACGGATGAAGCTTCCAAAACACAAGGTTCAGAAAAGTTTAAATAACTAAGAGCTTTAAACCTTATTTCCAAAACTTAGAAATACAATCTAATACAAATTCGAGAGATAATCATGTTGCTTTTTCTTTTAATGCGTTCCTCGCGAAAGTGTGGTATATACGCATGATCTCTCCGAGAAACTGCCTAAAATCTGCTGTTGATCTCGGGCAGAGTTGATTTTTCTATAAGAATAAACTGGAGACGTTTCCGGAAGTCAATGACAGTCAAAACTTAATGGAGTTGCTATCTGGCCATGAGTCTGACTCAAAAATTGAGCAACCACTCTTGTCGATTTTCACCAATCATTCTAAGTCTAATTTGACGTAAATATTTTCCAGAATGAGCGCTTTGGTCAATTTTCAAGCAGAAAATGCTACTACTAGAGGTGCTACCTAACTATTCCTCTACAAGATTTTGAGTCGCGTTCAATATTCTGATTAAGTCGCGACGTCACGATAAGCCCAGAAAGAAGAAATTTGAGACTCACCGGTGAGAGATTCTGTGGCGAGAGAAGACTGAGCTGTCGAGCATCGAACGCGAAGCCTTTTATATCCGCCGATGCCCTTTCTGAGGACGGCTGATTCCGCATTCAAGGACAGGCAGAGTGAGAATGCATGATTCGAAAAACCTGCTCACAAAACAAGTGCAGGTAGGCACCCTCAAGGCGATTGGATCTCAAATCGGGGTCGGCTATTCTAATTCTTTTCTTCGAACTCGAAGGCAGCGCAACTCAATGTAATGCAACAAATTCTTTGAGGATAAAATTCCATAAAGAAAGCGAGGAAACGAAGAGAGGAAAGATGAGCATGCTCCGCTCTTGCGCCTGTGACTGCAGAAGAAATGTTCCAGACTGAATATCAACTGCTCCTAATGCGCTGATAAGGAATGACTGACTTTGGAAATGTGGAATATGCGAGTTACATGTGCTTATAAGGAAATCCACAGCAGTTCTAATGTGTGAAATTCGGACTGTGATTGTTGGTTGTGAAGCAGATGTGGGAGAACAGGATCACATGTGACGGAGAGGTGGATGTCGATGTGAAAGGCATGTCAAGCAAAGGGATACTAGGATTTTCAAGAATATACAGTACGGTAGTACGTATTATAATGTTTCCCATTGACTTTCGTATCTGCCGCATATTGTTACACACAAGAGCGGCAAATTGTTTCGTACTCCTTTTAAAATGATCCACATGCGTTGCATAATGTTTCGTACTCCCCCCTCCCGCCCAACGAGCAAGTGCCTCTCCGATTGACGTTTCCATCTGACAACCCTTGGAGAGAGGAATGCATGGCTTGTGGATACACTTTAAAATGGATGGATTCGAACCCCCCGATTCACGGATTACTCTGAAGTACTCAATGGAAAGACCCGTAAGTAAATGGAAAAGGAGTTCCATACTTAGGAATTCTTATTGCTGAAATGTCAAATAATGATATGATATGCGTCAGGAGTAGTCCTCTTTCGAATGGACGCCATAACGACCAAGCACGAAACTGACGAATACCGTACCATCCACGGGGGACTTTGCGATGCAACCGTTGTTTCAAGGGTCCCGGCCGTAGTTCCCATCAGGGTTGTCAGGTGGTCTTATCATTCTGAGCAGCACTGGAGGAGTGGAGGAGAGCAGGGGGTACGAAACATTATGCAACGCGTACGATCCATTTTGAGGGAGGTGCGAAGTATTTTGCTGCTAGTGCTAAGCATTCTGCTAGACCTGCGAAACTCGCTGAGAAACACTGTACTACGAAATCAAAATGGGAGGTTGTGACCATGATAATCAAACAATATTATGAAATGACAATAAAATATAAGAATGATTTGCTGTGCGAACATGACAAGTTGAAGTTGATGCCTCTCATACAGAAATTCCCACATCTATTAGGAAAATTTTAAGGTAACCAGAAAATCTAGAACACTTTCATTGTCTCATTGCTTCCTTCACCGAAGAGGCTCCCTCAGTGGAGGTAGTGGAAAGGGCAGAAAGGGATGTCACAGGCTTCGAATGTGCCATCTTCAACGAAACAGGAGGGCACGTCAAATTTAATACTTGGATTGCGACAGAAGTTGTGATCCTCTTCCCTCACGTCCTCCGGGAACCTCGGCCAAGTGAGCTCGATCAACTCAGAGAGGCTCCACGGCAGACACGGAAGATCTGACATCGTCACATTTCTAGTTCCCGCGTATTCCTCTCCATGTCGCGTCCATCTGCATTCCGTCTTGTCTGGTGGAGCAAAAAATTCAAATACAGGAGAAATGTGCCTTGCCTATATCAATTGGCGCGGTAGCGCCTATTACCTTTCTTCAACCCCTTCCCGTAACAAAATTAAAACTCCTCGTTTTCCTCTTTGAGAGCGTCAACAAGAACGAAATTGGGCATGATTCTTCCTCTCTCAACACAGAATCACTCCAGAAAATTTGAGGCTCCACCTCCCAGAGGTTGTGGAGAACATTGAATTTAGCTTTTTGAAGATGTGAATTTCATTCAGTTTTTTTTTATTCTCCCTCCTAGTCCAGGCGAAAATACAAAGGAGCCCGTTGTGGAGCACTACCAATCCAGCCGATAGTGTGGCACTTTAATTCCTGACCACAGACTCCATCCACTCCATGCTCGATAATGGTCATGGCCTTTCCATTCCTACCATATTAGATGGAACCTGTGGCCAGGAATCGGCCGCAAAGTACTATTTCCCGACAAAGTTGCCTTCGAATTAAGTGAAGCCTTGCAGCCATGGTCGTGTTCCCACGGAGAGCGGTAAGTCACAGGTGGCAGAAAGAATGCACATGCAACGCTTGGGGCATGTTATTAACACGTTGACGACCAGCCTATTTTTGCTTGTCCGCCGCGTGGGACCACGCGCATTTTTTTTGTCAAAAAATGTGTCCTGCCATCAGGACGCATAGGTAACCTTCCGCCGGCTCACCTGTCATATTTCAAATAGCAACATTAGCTATTGTAGTCTCATTATTGACCTTTGACGGTCAGGACAATTTTGCACCAGCCTGAAGAACTTTAAGTGTTCTAGTGAGTAGGTTTCCTAAAGATAAGGAACCGAAAGGCTATCAATTCAATGACTTGAATTTATGCAAATTATGCGATACACAAGATGGGGGACACATGCACTGAAAATTTTATTATTTTATTATATTTAAATAAGCCACATTAACCACCATAATCACCTTTGAATGAACTCGTGACAAGAGAAGAACTCTAAGTCAAGTAATGATCAGCTTTCCAAGAGATACAATATTGAAAGGCTAGGGATTCAATTTCTTGAATACATGTTAATTATGCGATCACAAGACGAAGACATATGCATAACATTTTTTCCCCGTGAAACGCTAACATTAGAAAAAGATAACGTAAAGAGAAACATGAAGTAACCCCAACTCATACCGTTGACAGCAGATCGCTCATACACTTCAAAGCAGAAAGGGACTTTGCAATATCTCCATCCGTCAGTTGTCTCTCCAGTGTAGCACCAGGGACCGTTCATCTCCTCGTTCGGATTGCGACAGTAGTTGTGACTACTGTCAAGGCCTGCATCAGGGAATGCGAGCCAACTCGAGCGCGAGAATCGCTCGTCGGTCGGGTGTTTCAACCACGGTTCACACTGGAAATCGTCCGCCTCCATGTACTTGAATCCTACATACTCCAATCCATTCTCTGTCAATCTGCATTCTACGGGCTCTGAGGGTCAAGAGGGAACGAATGAGTTCATTTTGGAAGTCGAGCATAAAAATCTTCGCTTGATGAAGTAATTAATTGACATGAGTTGGCGATGAAAGCCTGGAAAACGTATAGATTTCAATGAAATTCCTATATTGATACAAGAGCCACAATACACAATTAAATCATTTGTGAATGCTGCAGAGATTAAAATCCCCATTTAACTTGCTACATGGAAAATTACGGAATCACAAGAGAAAGCCTATGCTTTTTTTCAGTGCTTTTCATGGAATTTCATGCCGGTTTGACTTTTATTTTATCGAACTGGTCATCTGTTTCCCTAATTCAAGACTTTTTTTAAATCAAAATACTACCACCATAGCCAGATATACACAGAACATATATCTATGTATGTATTGTATATGTATATCTATGCCACATAAATACACTGTATAGAACAAAAGATAATTCATTGAGCTTGGCAATGTTATGATCGAAAAGTGTGCGTTCACGACCGAATCAATTAGTACGAAGTCTCCCTGGCGTGGCAATTCGGATAACAGATTTAGGATGGACCCATTTGACATTCCAAGGATGTGGACCTCAATTGCCCAAGATTGCCAGATTTTGAGCAGTATTTGGGTCTGCCTGCGAAAGACTTGCCACGTGAGGCGTGGAAAAATCATCTCAAAGTCGAAACACGTTCAACTTCGCCCCGGTCCATCACATATTTATGGGCCTTGTGTCCTCGACACTTCAGTAGATGTTCTTGATATCTTTAACTGCAGTATATATTTATTGGCATTTAGGGGTGGTATAGATTCCCTACTTCATTGCTTCAGCACGGGACCCAAATCTTTCCGGTTGATATCAGAATATCCAAACAAGTGCCGACATGATGTCGGCATATGTTTGGATATTCAGGACATCACGTCGAAGGACAGCGAAGCCCATACATCGAAGGATTCATTCATAGAAGTACCTGGGAATCGAAAGGTTCATATCGCCACAGGCTTTCACGGGCGATAAAAAAACATTGCTAAATTTTCTTCAATTTGCCTGTCTGACTACATGCTCAGCGGTGCTCTGGTCATTAATAGAAGTAACACTACTGTGCATTGCACCTCTAAATCATGTCTGGGTGTGAGGTTTCATCAGACTGTGTATTGTGCCTCGTCATGGTTAGGAAAACACTTACTCTCAAAGCCTTAATCCAACTCCAGGAAAAACAGTCGACGAGAGAGAATGTTATTTCCAAGTTGCATTCAGCCACAGTCAAGGGGGAAAGATTAGAGACTGACAGAAACGAGAGAATTCTGTAAATCACTTTGCCTATGGGTTTTCATGTATTTTGTCTCTCTTGAGAGGAGTTTATTTATTTTTTTTTTCCCAGCTGTAATTTCTACAACATATCCCAGACTTTCTGGAACGGAAAGTAAGCAGTAGCCCGAACAAAGCCAGATCTAATTTCCACTTCATGGAAGAGAGCGCTTTCTATGCCCCATAGAAAATAAGTGGAGCATTTTTCTAGAAACAACTTATTATTAGATGCTCGGAGTCCAGAGAATCCTAGAGAATACCTTTGGGACTGTCGCAGAAGGGGATGTCGCAGTATTCCCAGCTGAGATCCTCCAAGGATACGAAACACCAGGGCCGCTCTGCCATCGCAGGATTCCGACAATGATTCATCTCCTGATCTCCCATCATTCTTGAAACGAAATTACTTTCCACGGAATTAATTTGATAACGTTCGTAGAAAGAGAGATGGGAAAAGAAGAAATGCGGAAATAATTTCAGAGGGGGGATCTTGTTCCAATGCAGACAATTCTTTCCGGATTCCGTTCGGCTTTGGGTTCCTCTGTATTCCTTCCCCATTACCGTCATACGGCATTCCGGATATATATGTGACACCGCTTCACCGTCTGAAATGAAAGTGCTCGTGCATGAAGCGTGGGTTCGAGTGCGTCGAAAATGCATCAATTTATCAAGATAGAATCCCCCATAAATGAGAGTCATCAACAGCCTCTAACGAGGATTATACTAATGAGAAAAACTTTTCCTACTGCTTAACATACCCTCGTTTTGTATTTACCTGATTTTAATCCCGTCATTAATAATGGGATTATTGCACCATTTCGCCCCATTTGGGGACCTTTCCAACTTGATACTAAGCTTCGGAACCGAGTAAACTTCACACTGCTCTTGGAAAACACCGGGGAAAGAAAATCTGGGATAGTATATTCGATTCATAGCCATATTTAAATGTGGTTTGCATGACGGATCTATTATTAAGTATTGACATTCCTCAAGATAATTGAAGGGTTGAAAGGCAAAGTGCAAAAAAAATTCATTTTTCTGGATTCGGAAGGGAAAAGTGGTCTATATGCATGGAACTCTTCTCCTCACGACTGCAATGCATGATGACGTAATGACGAAATGATGGCGTGCTCGCATTGAAAAGTGGTCTGTCTGTTGTTCTGCATGAGTGTATTGAGTTGGGCTTGAAGTAATGAGTTTATCTGGATTAAACATCATGGAATGACCTATAAGCTCACATGCAAAGCATTCTCCTTCGGCTTCATTTTCTTCCACTTCTCTCCTAAATCCAAGAGTCTAAATATTTTCTCTCAGTTAAACTAGGGTTCTGAAGAATGCATTTTGGCTGGAAGCCGCAAAATATTCAGGATTTCCTAAATACATTTTGGGAAAAATCAAGATACTAGTATATGCAGGCAACAACTAAAAAAAGGCACGTTTCCTACATGAAACAAGAAGTGCACAAACTTTTGGCAATACCAGACGTGGTAAGCCATTACATTGGATGAATTAAAAAAAGTTCTGCCACTTAGGCTTTATTTCTAGAAGCTGAAAGCAGTGGAAAGCACATGATTACATTTCACGTACGTATTTCCCCTTTTCATCAATGCACCGTTACAATCTCATTTTTCACCTTTGGACAGTGGCACTGTGGACCTGTGAACTGTGAACACAACACAACTTCTGTGATCGAACTACATCCTCAGTTTCCTTTCCAGCCATGTGCATGTCTTATCCACCTGGCAAACATATCAAAGGATCAAAAACACCTTCGCGATGAACATCTATCAAATCCTGATGGATTTTCTTTGCTTGGTGTTGAGGGGTTCAACGAGAGAAGGCATGGAAGCGAGAACATCCCCTCAACTTTGAAATTCATTGAGAAATTGACCAGGGGAAAACACAAGGTGGCGCATAAAAAACTCGCCGAGATTTTTGTGCCTATTTCCAGATGAGGCAGAGGCATACAAATCGAACTGCGCATGTATCTCTCTTCTTTTAATTCCGTGGAAGCTATACATTTCTTACTATCAGAGTACACCCACAGCGGCAGTTCTACTAAGACACCTGGAAATTTTCCATGTCACAGTTCGGAAGAGTCACTAAACAAGCTCCTTATGACTTCAAGTTGACCTCTTTCTTGGTGCTAAAAGTCGAGCTGGTGAGTCGAGTGATCCAAGATAGATCACTTCATTGCTGAACAGAGAGCCAGCATTCAACAGGCCTGGAATGAGGTTACCGTGGAGGAGATCCACGAGTACATCACTTAATGGAAAGCGAGATTACGTGCCGCATGCCACGCAAAAGGAGAACCCATTTCGATAAAGGGGGGGTGTGATTTGAAACATTTATAGGTGCCTTAGTCGAACAGCTGCTGCGGGTGTGCTCTGGTAGCTATAAATTCTTAATTTTAATGGAGCCAAGAGGAAGGATAGATGTATTCCTGGTAGGGTGCGTATGTCACTGCCTCATCTGGAAACTGAGAAATGAACGGAAAAATCTCAAGCGTTTTTTTTTTAAGCGCCGCTCGGGTACGTATGTCTTTGCATACCCCTCTCACGAGGCTCAGCTACATGCAATAAAAGTATGAGTCAGAGGTCGAAATGCTCTTAGAGTACCAACATGGATGAGCGAAAAAGGCTTGGCATCAGGTGCTACCCGACAACGTTAAGTCTCTTTTAACTACATAACTTTTTGATATCCCATACGACGGGCTAAAAGGAAAATAATTTCATCTACAAAAGTACCTCAAAAGAGAAAAAAATTGGTCTAATGTGCAGGTCCACCTATACCTTTCTCTGGAGATAAGTAACCTGTAGGATTTCTGCAAATAAATAAAAGATCCAATGCATGCACCACTTCTTAACCCTTTCACATATGAATTTTTCGAGCAAAAGAAAAATATACCTTTTGCTTTAACGTTTAAGGAGGTACTTTGCCGTAGTAGTCGTATGTTACACCGCTTGAAAGCAACCCTGAAGAGATTTTGTGACCTTGAGTTGCCTGCATACACCAAAAGTTTCGAGGTATGTATACTATGGCTAAAAAACATCATCATCGCCAAAAATTTTACCCTCCACTAGAGTGGACACCATGCGTGAAAAGGTTAATTAACAGTGCAAGGTCGTAATTTTCTCCTTCTGAAGCTTTGGAATCTGTTTCTTGCAGATAGACCACTTTTCCTTTCAGTCCTTCAATTAAGGAATAACTTTTAAGTCTTATGACTCACTCGACCCGCATCCGCCTTCTGTCTCGCATGTCCTCTCCGTGTGTTTCTGGGCACAGAAACGCACATCGCAGTATTCCCATGCATTTTCGGAGTCTCCAGGTTTCTGGATGTTGCACCAGGGACCACCGGGCTTCCCAGTCGGGTTCCGACAGAAGTTGTGCTCATCCGTGAGGATGTCAGGAAATACTTGCCTCCTTTCTGCAAACATTTCTTCCAAGATTTCTCTCTCCCAACTCAGCCAAGGATTGCATGGGAAGCCTGAAATGGTCTGGCTCTTTGAGCCCATGTATTCCGCTCCCTTCTGACTCAACTTGCACTCTGGTGCCCCTGAAAATGCAATCCGATGACATCTCATTCATAAGAGTGTGGTCTTAGATCGACGTATCTGCGGTAGTTGTGGCGTTTCTGTGGCTCTTTAGTGATTACACTATCTGTGGCTTGAATGTTTGGCACACTTAGCCCACGTTTAGCAGACAGGTGTTTCACGCACTAGTGCAATCTGACTGAAGGTGAGTGAAAACTTCTGCAAATGCTTTAAAGCTTTATTGAGTACCGTACGGATCATTTTGATCATAAGACATGCATAACTCAAATATGACAAAATTATCATTATTAAGCCTAATTATCTTCATAAATGTGGGATGTTGTAAAGTCACGGCAGATTTGCAAGTTTCATATGGAGATATACGTATCTCTGAAGTAGACAAATAGAGAATTAGAGGTACAGTACGTATCTCAGGCAACAGAACTATGCCCGAAACATGATTTTAGCGCTTTTTGTCCATTTTCTGGCAAAAAAATGTATAATAAATTCTGAAAGCTGATACTGTGAAATCTCTTCTCGTGAAAGATGTGAAATGTGGATGATTCAGAACCCCCAATCGAATGGTTCAGAGCACGAGTGATAGATGAGAAGTCCTGCTAATTTTTGGAAGAATCATAGTACAGTACTTTAATTGGTAAAACTGAAAAAATATATCCATGAAGATACAAGGTGGGGCAAAAGAATGTACCCAATTTGAAAATGATATTACAGGATAACCATACAAGATAGGATTGAATAATAAAATGCATTAAGCAGGCAAAAGTCAACATTTATTTTACTAATTAACCCTTTCTCCAGTTGCAGGTTCAAAATGCCTCAATTAAATTTACAGCAAAGAATCTTTATTGTTGAGGTGCATATCAAAACTCAATTCTTAATTGACACAGCATGCATTCAGAAAGGAGTTTCCAGGATGTGAATTGCCAACAGCTAAGACAATACAACGAATTCCCACCTTTTCCCCCTTCATTTGGTCAAGTGTTAAGGGCGAGTAGCCTACTCAGTGATGGTCCACGTTGCAGGAAAATTCCAAAAACTAGGCATTTGTTCCACGAACACCTCTGAAGTGTGTATGTGCTTCAATGCTGCTAGCCTATGTCACAACAGGGGTAGGCATGCTACGGAAGCTTAGCTGTTGGAATTGTTATGTGCTGCGGCCCATCACTGGGAACCGTCACTGGTTCTTCTTTTACCCTATATGGAGCAGCACATTCATACTCCCCGTTCCTGCCATGCTTGCACATAGGCATGCAATCTTGGCTCTGCTTGTCGTGGATGTAGCGTACACATAAGCCACACTTGGCCCATTGATGTATTGATACTTTAAGAGATGCCACAGAAAACGCGGACATTAAGGTTACGCCCTATGTTCAGGGTGATCCCAAAGTCACGCACAGCAACTATATACCCTCGTAGACATACTTTTTCCTTATACCATTTGAACATAAACTTCTATCGTGTCAAATGGATTCAGAATGCGCTGCAATGTTCTACAAATGGGAGATGTTGAGGGACATATCAAACAGTATTTCATAGAATTTTCTTGGAATTTGCGACAAAACGAAACTCTTGAGCGCCAAATATCTCAAAATTGGTTCATTGTGACCGACTTTCCCCTGCGTAAATTCAATTCGCAAGAGTACGACAATGAACAACTATTTCATGAAATTGAAAACTGAAACTTCAAAAGGTGCCTTCAAAGTGACAAGGCTAAGCCTGCTTCGTTCACTGACGTAAATCAAGAAGAAATCGAAAAAAAAATAAAAATAAAAACCAGGAACTAACCCGTACTGATGCCTATTCATCCATCGGCCATTGATATCAATAAAGTTTATTAAAACCATATGCAAAAATGAATAACCCAAATAAATAATTTTAGTGGAAGAGGAGTCTGATCTTCCTTCGACGATATGAAAACGCAGAGCGAATACCTTCCTTTATCATTCAAAAAAATGAAGAGCCCAACAGAAAGCCGATACCTATGTGAAGTACAAAATAATCACCTCAGGACGTGCCCAACCCGCTACCTAGACAGAGAGGGGATCAATATCTTATCGTTAATCGAAACCATTATCAGTACGTGGAATCTTCATGGAATGTCTAATATAATCTTTCTAAAGAGAATATACCTATTCAGTATGAAGCGGGCACTCACTCCGATCATTGCAAAGTGGAATCTCGCACGACTCCCACTTCAAGTCGTCTTCTTCGATGAAGCACCAGGGTTTCTCGTTCAATGTCGGATTTCGGCAGAAATTCTCGTGGGAGGATGGATCCTGGTTCAGGAAATGCTCGTCGAAAAACATGCCGTCATTGAACCCTTTCCCAACTGTGCTGTATGACGATGCCACATTTGAGGAATCCCATCTAAGGCAGGGTTTTCCTGTCTCTGTCACGCTCACTGTCCCCATGTATTCCTTCCCCTTCTCCGTCAGTCGGCATTCGGGATAAACCACCTCGTCTCGGACTACAAATCAGTGTTTGGCAATTGGTGGCATGAACCAGATACGGTTCACATCACCGACTGTCACCATACGGAATGTGGTTCATGAGTATAGCATCAACATATCAGTTCTCTTGAAGAACATGCCATCGCATGAAGTCAGATACAGCAATGCCAATTCAATTATGCCCGAATCGAACACGCCACCTCACTGATGCTCGGGTCAGAAGACCCGAGCATTTTGGACCTGATCGTCCTGTAGCAACTTGGTGCTACGCGGTGAGCCTCCTGCTACAACTTATCTCGATACAATCCTTCAGTCCAGTGCATAACGAATCGGCCATTACGTAGGAAATAACTTGAAGGCTGTAACGATACTTTCGGCATGGCATCTAGTATATCTAGCTGGTTTCATCAGTTCCAAAATTTTCCCAAATCGAGGAGCGTAAAGAAATCACATGACTCCTGTCCCGACATCATCCTAACCCGTCTCACGATGAGCCTGGAGCGAAAAGCATCAGCTGAAACTAGCATTATATTCATTTGAAAATGACGTCATGCGGGTCTTGCGTTCTATAACACACTCTTGCATTATATGTGTATCGAAGGTCACGCAATGCAAGAAGAGTGTCCATGGTGATTGGCGATAGAATTCTTTTCAAACAAAAAAAAAATACATTCCGGGACCCTCTACACTCTTAGAAAAGGGTGAGCGATTTCCTCAAAGGGAGCGAAACTGGAGTTAGGGGTTTTATTCCCTAAAAACAAGGAAATGCAGCCGCTCACCTCGCTCTTTCCTGAGAACAATAACAAACTTTTTCTACTAGTTTGAAAAATACTCCCCCTCATTTGTTTCACGCTCTTAAAAAAGATATGGATTTTGCTCTCATAAAGGAGTAGTTATCGATTGCACTTCTTCGTTTTTAGGGAGTAAAACCGCTGACTCCAGTTTCGCTCCCTTTCTTGGATATCGCTCACTCTTTTCTAAAGAGTGTAGAGTGCTCCATTCAGTAGGTTTTCAGCTTTAAAATCTGAATAGTTCCTTCGTATATCCTGCCCAAGGGGAAAAAACCAGGTTTACGCCTGTGATATTACAAGAGCAAGGAAGAAATTTCCAGGAAGGAGCGGTAATTAGACATCAAGAGCGAAGCGGGGTAATATGATAGCAATTTTTCGCTCTTAGAAGACTCTAAGAACCTTTCGTTTTTCATTAACTCTGATATAAATTTTCCTCATTTCTGTTATTATTTTTCTCTCTCTCCCTTAAAGAGAACGACTCCTCCTCGATTGGCAAATAAAAGGTATTCCTTTCGCTGGAAAAGAAGCCTTGAAGACGGAGAGGGAGAAAAAGATTCTGGAGGACTCACGATGTGTGAAGGCCAAATAGCCATCGGCCGGGATCATCTCGTGATTTCTAGAGCTGATCAGTTGACAGGATCCATCCGATGGGCGAAAGTTGAAAGCTCCGCAGGGTGCTTTGGGGTCGGCATGGATGCATTTCACGGCGCAACTTGCCGAACTCGCCTCTCGGGACTCTCGAGCCACGGCTTTGTATCTCTTTCCCGGGGAAGTCAACTGATATTCCAGGGATCCGTCCATCGGAATCACCCCGGGAATCAAGGGGATCAGGAGAAAGAGGAGCTGCGTCCACGCTTTCTCCATTTTGAAAGACATTGCTGATCGACCTGGATCCTGAAAGTAAAGCATGATGAATTGTTTACTTAGGGCATAAGACGCCATCACATAATGAAATATCGACCGGTAAGCAATATGGTAGAATGTATTAGCTTGATTATTCCCCAGGTGTGCATGAAGACCGTCCTTGAAGTCTGCTACACTTATTAGATACAAAAATCTCTCAAGGAATTAGTTTCTAACAGGTTTCTAACTGTTCTAAAAGTTACCTATTCTCCTCAAGAAAGTAATAATATGCTGGTTGAGGAAGTACTTGATGTTTTCACCTGATTATTTCGGCTTGGTTATGTTGTGCCTCAGATCTTTTACACGGTGTCTGTACGTCGCGTTAAGTTCATTTTCCGGTTTCATATTCCATCTTGGCAAAGGAATACTTTGAACACATCGAGCAAAGTTTTAATGTCATAGGA
The DNA here is from genome assembly GCA_905338385.1 of Darwinula stevensoni. Taxonomy (NCBI): domain Eukaryota; kingdom Metazoa; phylum Arthropoda; class Ostracoda; order Podocopida; family Darwinulidae; genus Darwinula; species Darwinula stevensoni. Next base: position 36,118 of record CAJPEV010001430.1, read on the forward strand.
TGAGGCAATCCTAAGAAAACTTGCTAATTTTCGGGGTTTCGTTATCGGGCCGATGTCGAGTGTTTAGCCGAATCAGTGGTAAGTTGAAATCTGCGAAGGCAATTTCAGCAAGTTGCTCAAGCGTTTGATTGATGTAGGGCATTTGAGATGCATGCACAGACGAGGCTTCGTAGCACAATGTAAAAAATATTGGTTCAGACTGGAACTCTTCAATGGTTCTACATCCTTAAAAACGTTCCAGGTACTGTGGAACCGTATGAATTGGTTCCACCACAGATATAGAACCATATGAAACGCCATCGCTCTTGTAGAACCTCTGGAACTGGCCGTTGGTTCTAGGTACAACCATTTCTTGTACTTTCTCAAAATGGTTCAAAAAAGGATCCCGTCAGGGCTTGATACGGCGATAATTTTTTTGCATACACTCAGAACCCCCCCCCCCCCCCCCCCACCCCGGACTCGTCACTCTCTTTATTTAACTATTTTTTATCAATCGGCGCAAGATGGTGCCTAAGCGCCGACTAAGCGATTCTCTCCATAGTGCCATTGGAATGAATCCCCTGTGTTTTTCCTCACAGTACCCATAGACTCCAAATACTACTGACCAGTGGGTCCGAGGAGACATACTCAATTTTCCCAAGTCCTCTACATGGCATGTAATAGAATTTTGTGCCTAGTAAGAATTTTGTGCCTTGTATTCAAGAAAGATAGAGCTTGACAATGGGTTTGTGGGAATATGTCTGGCTCTTCCCATAGGAAAAAATAAATCTGTGGATGTTGCCAGACTATACCGGACAAAATCAGTTATGTCCTTCTATTACTCAACTCTAATTCCGATCTTGTGAAGGAAATACAACTTCAGAGGGACTCTTCCGTGGCATTAGTACTTAATAGAGTAATCTTAAATCCTCGAGGCTCTTCAAGTGACACCTTCTGTAAAGGTACTACATGTTACATAGGTGGTTCTCTATGGAACCATTTCAATAAAGAGTTCAAGTGAGAACCATTATTTTTACATCGTAGGAGACCCACGGAGCATACAATGGCGAAGGACGACGACGAAGCTCTGCCTTTTCTTCGATCCTCTTCCTCAGCGCGATACAGAGAACCTCCACATGATCTCGTCCCCGCATCACGATATGGGCCCTTCGAAGGAAGGAGAAGCTACAGAGTTTGGGAGATGAGGGTATGGAAGCTTGGGAATTCCAGCATATTCCCCTCGTTTCTCGTCTTTTTTTTTTACTCTTCCACAGTCAAACATTAGTCATCGGACCATCAATGGCTTTTCGGCAACGCGTAAATAAGCCTTGGTTGGACCATCTTTGGGATATGGTTGACTTACGGTTGGTTTATGGCGGCTTATGGTCAGGCATGTCCTATTGGCCTTCATCGGTCATACTTTGGCTCATTGTTGGGAAACCTCTCATGCCCCAACCATAAGACGACTTCAATGGTGAAAATATATAGGAAAAAAACTAACATTAACTGCATCTACATTATCATGGATCTTGGAGAGATAAGAATGCATTTTTTTACCCCCTACTGCTCCTTCATTTTGGAATAAATCATGTCGCGTAGCCTATAGGAGAGAGTAGAAGGATCCTCCCACGGACTTCCGAGCCGGAATTCTTGGTTTATTCCAGGACTAGGTTCCATCTTCAATAAATGTTTCAATTGTCTTCCTCTGAGATATATGCGAGAAACCATAGGGGACGGTGTTAAAGAGATCGGGGACTCATTTCGGTAGAATCCGAGAAGTGACTCCCTACTACGACCACTTTGGCTCCATCTCACGCCGCTTTTCAGAACCGTATCTGCCACATTGTCTCATCTTCGGCTTATTTGTGAGTTGGATGGCCGAAATAAGCTAACTTCCCAAGCTATGGCCCGACGATGCTCCAACGAAAATTGTTTACTCCGTCGAGTTCTACAGATCTGCCCCTTCTTTGTGACGAAGAGCACCATAAAATCAGACCTTACTCACTTATCTTTCATCTCTTGCCTCCTACTGACCATTTCCTTTCCATTTTCTTTGATTAAGTTTACCGCAACTAGATTGCCGCAGGACTGAGTCTCCAGTGTCACTCGGCTTGGGGAAAATTACTCCATCAATACAATACAATCTTCTGGCAACTTTTTTTGCGGCTCCCGATATTGAAATATGGACAACTCTGCATAATGGAATACTCTAGGGACTACTGAATTTTATCCGTAATTTTCCAATAACGGAAACCTTAGTATTCCAATAGCCGAAACTAAATACATTTTTCCTACTTCAGGTGAGTCCTGCCATAATAATATGGTCATATGGATAACCTAATTTTTCGTATTTCACGCATGAATAGGTGCAAATATGACGTCTAAGTTGTAAATGAGTAAGTTAAATGGTGCATACTAACACCATGGCCAAAAATAGGCTGTTTCCGCGATGATTCTCCGTTTGCCCTAATAAAACCCAATGGTTTATATTTTTCAAGATATATTTTCCCTGGGCACCCCAAAGCCCAGATACGAATCTCATCGACCATCTGCGGGGGCATGTGGATCTTCCGGGTGTGAGTAATCCGTTCGAGTCCAGTCGATATCGTGAAATTAGAGGAAACACGGATTTTGGGGGAAACAGGCCGTGATACAAAATCTCATAGATTCGATGTCAAATGGTGCAAATGCTCTTCGTGCTGCAAAATGGGGCCCGACCAAGTACTAAAAATGTCTTACTTGCCTTTATATGTCTTTTCCTGCATCAAACTACATATTATGATTATTGTATTGTATATTCTGTATTGTATTGTAATGTGGCCAAATTATTATTCCAGGAGTTTGTATATCCCAGGATTTTCCGCATTCGTAATTTTTTAAATGCCTCTTTCCGGTTTTACTTTGCACTTGTAGTTTCTTCTGCCATTTTTTTCATTCATTATTCTCCACTTATGAGAAATAGTATATTTATATTATTCTCCATACATTTTTATGTGCTTTCCATTCGCTTCATCATCTACTGAATTGAATGACGAAGAATAACGTGTGCACACTGAAACGTGAAAAAACTACTGCTAGCAGTGTAAGCCAGGGTTGTTGGGAGGGGATGAAATAATTGCTTCTATAAGTGAAATATGACGGGAAGAAGGGAAGAATGGTCTATTTGGACATTTTTTCCGAGATATTTGATGATTGGTTTCATCAGTGGAATGGCATATATGTACCTGGACAGGGTACCCTAGTAGATTTTGGGACCAGTGCAACTCCCAAACTGCAGAATATAATAGCCCAAAAATAACTAGGCAATGGCACGAATGCACACAAATATGCAACATGTTCCCCAAGAACCAACACCTTGTGCGAACACAACACAATAACAATGACATTACCGGGTCAGCCCAAAGTTCTGGAACATGACAAATTTGGATTTACTCAGGAAGTATTAGAGGAATCAAGTTCAAATTTTTCACAGATGGTTATTACATATCAGAGTACATGTGGACAAAAAATTATTCAAAATGGCCTCCACCAGCCTTGATGACACACTGGAGACGTCCCTTGAAGGCGTTGGCTGAGGTTAACACATAATCCATAGGCATTTTGGCCCACTCCTTTGTCAAGGCCGACTTGAGGGAGTCCAGATTCGGGTGGTTGATGCTACTGGCCTTGGTCTCCAAGTAGGTCCACACAGAAAAGTCCATGGGGTTCAGATCGGCGGAAGAGGGGGGCCACTCCTCCTTGCTCAGAAATCCAAAATCTTGCTTTTTCAGCCAATCCTGAGTAGCCTTGGCAGTGTGTGCTGGGACACCGTCTTGCATGAAGGTCCAGGGCTTCTTGCCAAATTTCTTCTTGGCCCAGGGGGTAACCACATCCTCCAGGATGTGTTTGATGTAGAAATCCTTATTGACCTTGACTCCAGGGGGGACGAACACGAGGGGGGTCTTGCCGGAGGCAGTGATGCCAGCCCAGACCATGACAGATGCCGGATGTTGCCTCTGGAAATCTGTTTTCAGTTCTGTGGAGACCTGTTTAATGTCCTTGGCCAGATCCCCGTCATTGTGTCTGTTGTGGATGCGTTGGACGGTGAACATCTTCTCATCTGTGAAGAGAATTTCCTTCAGTTCACCTTTTTTCAGCTTTTTTAACATTTCCTTGGCACAGGCAAGCCTCTTGGCCTTTGTGTTCTCAGACAAGACCTGTCGTTTCTGGAGGGTGTAGGGCCGCATCTTGAGGTCGTATCAGACCAATTTCCTCATTGTCGTAGCACCCATGCCGGACTCCTTGGCCATCTGAGTCATGCTCCTCTGTGGATTCCAACGAATCTTGTCTCTGATGGACCTGATGGCCTCAGGGGTACGTTTGGACCTCGGACGACCACTCCTCGGACGGTCAGCAGTTGAGCCTGTCTCACTGAACCGTTTCAGCGTCCTCCAGACAAAATTCCTGTCGATGGCGAGGCCCCGATGTTCCTTCACATTCTCGCTGGGACGCTTTCCAGCATTGTGCAGCTGCAGAACTGCCTCTCTCTAGGCCTCCATTTCCAGAAGGAGAAATCCAATATTTTGTTTTTTGCGGAGCCAACAGAGTAAACAATCTAAAGAAATTGTTGGAACATTTTTCCTTCACTCCTACAACCACACAAACGAAAAGGAATACCGATGTTCCAGAACTTTGGGCGGACCCGGTACAGCTAAAAAGCTTTCCCTAGGTGATAGCCAAACCACAAAATATTAAATAATGATCAAAGAAAGGGGGGATCCGCAGTATAGAATGACTAGTCGAAGTAAGTGCCGCACTTGCATATACAGTGGTACCTCGCATAACGAACGCAATTCGTTCCAGCGGTGCGTTCGTTATGCGAAACACGATTTCCCATAGACTTCTATGGGAAATCATATAATCCGTTCCACGTCGCCGCGAAAAATCAAGGAAATTAGGAAAAAATGTTTCACTTTCACTCGCGAACATACTCACTCGCATAACGAACGCACCGCTGGAACGAATTGCGTTCGTTATGCGAAGTACCACTGTATACCTACACATTATATGGAAAATTGAATGCAGCTAATGCTTCAGAAGTACTGAATCACTTTCATAGCCTCATTGCTTCCTTCACCGAAGAGGCCCCCTCAGTGGAGGTAGTGGAAAGGGCAGAAAGGGATATCACAGGCTTCGAATGTGCCATCTTCAACGAAACAGGAGGGCACGTCAAATACCATGCCTGGATTGCGACAGAAGTTGTGATCCTTTTCCCTCACGTCCTCCGGGAACCTCGGCCAAGTGAGCTCGATCAACTCAGAGAGGCTCCACGGCAGACACGGACGACCTGACATCGTCAATTTTCTAGTTCCCGCGTATTCCTCTCCATGTCGCGTCCATCTGCATTCCGTCTTGTCTGGTGGAGAGAAAAAGTAAGATTCAGAAGAATGTACCTTATCTATATAAGAAATTTTCAGAAATATATATATATATACATGGGCGTCCGCTCCCAGGGGCAAGGGGGGGCACTTGCCCCCCCCCTGGAAATCGGGCATGGCAATTTACTGGTAGTACTATACAAGAAATTTAATGTACTTCATGTGGAAATCTCTTCTTCCGTAAAGGGCTCTAATTAAATGACAATAGAAAAATAATAATCTATGCAATTTAGAAGTATTGAAGAATTCAATAAAGAACTTGACAAACAGCCAAATGATGAAAATATCATTCTTGAAGACGGAATATTGTGCTCTTGGGGGGTTTTCGGAGGAAAGAGGCCAAGCATAAGAAAGATATTGACTCGTAAATGACGAAAAGTGCCCTTCTTGTTGTTTGTGATGCACCATTTCGCCATAAAAAGTGAAATTTGCTCTCCTTCATTTAAGCTTACAGTGCCAGCTTCGGTCCCGTCTCCCAGTGTTGCCGGATGTCGTGTCGAAATAATGCCAGATTCAAGACTACTTCAGCCTTCATATCGGCGTCTGGATTTTCTGTTTTTTTTTTTTCCAATGCATGAGACATTTTTGCACTGAGTTCATGATATGAGCTGAGAATGAAGCGGTGGTTAGCAGAGATTGATAGATATGGTCGGATATAGAGTTATCTCATCCGGACATCCCTGAATTAATAGGATAGCGCGCACCATAGAGTTCATGCTTCTTGGAGCCATTCTTTCCTCAGACCTGTTCAAGATGGTCATGAATAGGCCTGCGATTAGCCAAACGTTACATGTCCTCTAGGAGATGCCTCGAAGGCCACAGATTCACCCTAATAGGGCTTATTGGCCCCGTAAGTCGAGAATTGAGTTTCTTTTGAAAGAAAAAAGGTAGGTCTTGGCCTAACATGAAGGCAATCCGTTGGTTAAGCCTAGACCTAACGTTGAGTCCCGTAGGAAAGAGTCGGAAGGTTGAAGAAAGGGGAAGCCTTTAAAAATTGGTTTTCACATTACCTCATATACTGTATAAATGAAAGACTCGCATAATGTGCCCTAGGGATCATGGGAGGCAAGATGAATACATTATTATTAGACATATTCAAAGACATCCTCTGTTACCTGGCATATCATCCCTTGAGACGTATGGATGGAGTAAGCGGATCTTGCAATGCGAAACTAGCCTACATGATTTGGAACAGTTGTTATGAGAAAAGAGCCTTCATTTTGCTTGCTCCATGGGTCATATCAATCTGTCATTGATGAAGACGGTGCCACCATAGAACCACGTCAATCAGTTCACCAAATACTTAGTTTCATTGTGAATGCGATCGGCTTCTTATAAACTATGAAATATATTGGAGATTGTTTTATTGGCAATTTTATGCTCCTTCGCATTCTTGGAATATCACTTTCAGCTTTTGTTGAAATTGCGACATTTACATTGCTTTATGAAAGTTATTCTGCATCAAAACGGTGTATCTATTTTCGGTATCGCTCATTTGGAACCGTTTCGTGATGTAATAAGCACCGTATTCAGCAGAGTGAGCTCACGGGGGTAGTTGGGGCAGAGAGGGATGTCGCAGAACTCCCAAATAATATCTGGATCATCAACTAGACACCATGGTCGTTCCTTCAATGTCGGATTCCTGCAAAAGTCCTCTTCCCATTTGGGGTCTCCAAAGCGGAAATGGGCGCCATAGGATATATTGTGGTCGAAGTCGTCAGTCTTTGGGTAGCTGTGTGAATACGTATCCCATCGGAGACAGGGTTTCCCGGTCACGGTCCTCCTCGCTGTCCCCACGTATTCCTTCCCCATTTCGGTCTGTCGACACTCCGGGTAACCTTCCGCCGGCTCACCTGTCATATTTCAAATAGCAACATTAGCTATTGTAGTCTCATTATTGACCTTTGACGGTCAGGACAATTTTGCACCAGCCTGAAGAACTTTAAGTGTTCTAGTGAGCAGGTTTCCTAAAGATAAAGAACCGAAAGGCTATCGATTTAATGACTTGAATTTATGCAAATTATGCGATACACAAGATGGGGGACACATGCACTGAAAATTTTACTCGCGAAACACAAACATTAGGATTAGAATACGTGAATGGGAACACGAAGTAACCCCAATTCATACCATTGACAGCAGAACGCTCATACACTTCAAAGCAGAAAGGTACTCTGCAATATCCCCATCCTTCTACAGTTGTCTCACCAGTGTAGCACCAGGGACCGCTTCGCTCTCTGTTCGGATTGCGACAGTAGTTGTGACTACTGTCAAGGCCTGCATCAGGGAATGCGAGCCAACTCGAGCGCGAGAATCGCTCGTCGGTCGGGTGTTTCAACCACGGTTCACACTTGAAATCATCTACCTCCATGTACTTGAACCCTGCATACTCCGATCCCTCATCTGTCAATTTGCATTCTGCGGGTTCTGAGGATCAACAGAAAAAGATTGATTGCATTTAGAAAGGCAGCTGTAAAATTTTCTCTCCATGAGGTAATTAATTGGCATGAATTGGCCATGAAAGTCAGGAAAAACCAGATTTTTCTCCATTTGCTCGAGATTGCCAGATTTTGAGCAATATTTGCGTCTGTCCGTGAAAGACTCGTTACGTCGATCGAGGAGAAATGATTCTTGACATTGCGAACTGTGAAAGGAACGGCGCGTTTAGGTTTCCTTGCTGTGCGCTTTCGCTTCAGCTTTTAGTTTTGGGAGACGAATACTCGCGTATATGATGTAATCGTTTCAATGTCCGTCCATCGACTGTGGCCGCCAATCGAGTGCTATACTTCTCGGGCCTATGCCGACAAATATACATGTCCACAGACAGGGAAGGATCACATATCGTCAACTCAGTTCAATTTTCATGAAAAATGAGTTAGTGACATCTAATTAACCCACATGGAGAGCAGATTCAGGAGACATAAAGGTTTTGTGCGAATTCCCTCAAGAAAGGCTACAATTAACGGTTCTTCAAGGTTCTATCTGCCCGGGTCTCAAACATTCAGTTCAACAATTTTCTATCTACAGTTCCTGGACAATAGGTAAACACAAAAGTCTGGAGACTTTTGATTGGTTTATTATCCAGGGTAGGCGGTCCCCTAATGCCAGCAGCCGATCCGATCTCTCGTTAGCACAGCTAGCACCATTTGATGAAATTGTGCCTAACATCTAGCTCATGCTCAAGCAAGATGGTGGCACGGGTAAAGCCTGTATTTCAAGGGTGTGTTTCATTGAAGGGTGAGAGGTAAAGTGGCTTTTCTGGAAAAAATTTCCGAAAGAAGTATATTTGGTTTAGTGCTCATAAAACCTCGTTCCTTTCATAGAAAATGCCATTTTTTGTAATTATGTAAAAAATGAACTTAACTAACGATACATACAATTTTCCTCACTTTTAACATTACGTTAACATTACAGCAGAATATCTGAGTTCTGTTCTTCTGTCTCTTTTTCCCGTGTTCTTCATGTTGTGAACAGGAAAAATCCCATAAACATGATCAATATGAGTCAAACTGCCTCAAAAGACTCAAAATTGCCAATTTAATAGTTATTCCATTTCGTTGTCTGATACCATTCACTCGTAGATCTCTATTTCAAGTTAAGTTTAAGTTTTAGTGATGATGTTTTTCACAAGGTCAGCATCTGCAATATACCAAATACAATGCAAGGTGCACGTCTCCCTGAACAACTGGCCAAGGGAGGAGGTAAAGGTAAGGGGGTAAGGGGAGTCTCAGCATATGGAAGAAACTGGATCTCAAAAGTATGCCTAGATGCCTAAAGTGGACAAGATGTACTATCGATACAATGACTTGCAGAATAGAACGTAAATCTGGTAGTGTCAGATGATGTAATATAACTTCGGCTGAATATTGAAATAAAACATATTCATGTATTGATCATCTATGTTTCTGTTTCTTGAGCACATGCTAGGAGGCTGAATTTCGAGCTAATTCTTGTCAGAGAAGAAAAGGGAGATCTGGTTGGGGTCAGATAGAACCCTTTATCATAGGCCTTCCAAGAGGAAGTACCTATGAAGGAGGCTCCATGGTTCTATCTCACGACCTGATACTGTAGAACGTGCAGGAAATGAAATATTTTGAAACATTTAAGTATTACATTGGAAGTCTTCACGAAGTACCGTGTTTATTACAAGTATTAACTTTATGTACAACCTGCAGAATCGTCTGAAGTTTGACCCTCTATTTCTCCAGTTAGGAGCATTGACACATAGAACCTTGTGGAACTGAGGTGACGATATATCGAAGGATTCATACATAGAAGTGCCTGGGAATCGAAATATCTATGTCGCCGCAGGCTTACAAGGGCGAAAGAAAAAACTTAACTCTGTTCATTACGGCTGACTGACTTCATGCTCAGCTGTGCTCTTGTCATTAATTGAAGTGGGACCTCTGTGCGTTGCACCTTTCAATCATGTCTGGCTGTGAGGTTTCAGGTATATTGCTTTCAGGTATACTCGGTGTATCCATCGTCAGGGTTGAGAAAACATTGCATTCCTACATCTTAACCCAATTCTAAGAAAAACAGTCGACAAGAGAGCACGTTATTTCCAAGTTGGATAGGGCCACAGTCAAAGGGGAAAAATCAGACATTGGCAAGAATAAGATAATTCTATAAATCACTCGTACCTATGGGCGGCCCAATATTTTGCCTTTCTTGAGAGGGCTTTATTTTCATTTTTCAAGCCGAAATGTCGGCAACATTTTCTAGACTTTATGGTATGGAAAGTAAGCAATATCTAGAATGAAAGCTTGATCTGACTTTTTCCCTCATAGAAGGAAGCCCTTTATATCCCCGATAGAAAAAGACTAGAGAGTTTATCATGTAACAGATTATTCTAAGATTATCGAAAGTAAAAGAATCGCAGACCTTTGGGACTGTCGCAGAAGGGGATGTCGCAGTATTCCCAGCTGAGATCCTCGAAAGAGACGAAACACCAGGGACGCTTCGCCATCGCAGGATTCCGACAATAGTTCGCGTCCTGCTCAATCATTATTCTGATGAAATCCCACTTCGCGGATTTCATTTGAAAGCGTTCATGTAAAGGAAGGAAGGAAAATAAGGAATCCGGAATTTTTCCCCCATCGGAGATTCCCTTCCATAGCAGACATTTCTTTCCAGATTCTGTTCGACTTCGCGTTCCTCTGTATTCCTTCCCCATTCCGGTCATACGACATTCCGGATATATGTGTGACATCTCATCTCCGTCTGGAATGAAAGTGCTAATGTGTGAAACATGGGTGGGCTTGAGTGCGTGGAAAAAGCATCAATTCATCAAAATAGAATCGCCAAAGAATTACAGTAATGAACAGCCTCTAACAAGGAATATATTAGTTAGAAATACATTTCCAACTGCTTAATATACGCTCTTTCTGTATTTAATTGGTTTTGATCCCATCATTAACAATATGATTCTTGCACCATTTTATCCTAATTGTGGACTTTTCTAACTGAAAGCTAAGCTTCGAAACTCAGTAAAACTTCACACTGCTCTTAGAAGAACTCCGGGTAAAAAGAAAATTTGGGATAATACATTCGATTCACAGCCATATTTAAACGTGGTTTGCATGACAGATCTATCATTTAAGTATTGACATTCCACAAGATAATTGAACGGTAGCTTTTAAGTCGTATGATTCACTCGACTCACACCCGCCTTCTGTCTTGCATGTCCTCTTCGTGCGTTCCTCAGCACAGAAACGCACGTCGCAGTATTCCCATGTATTTTCGGAGTCTCCAGATTTCTGGATGTTGCACCAGGGACCACCGGGCCTCCCAGTCGGATTCCGACAGTAGTTGTGTTCATCCGTGAGGATGTCAGGGAATGCCTGCTGCCTTTCTGCAAACATTTCTTCCAAGATTTCTCTCTCCCAACTCAGCCAAGGATTGCATGGGAAGCCTGAAATGGTATTGCTCTTAGAACCCATGTATTCCGCTCCCTTCTGAGTCAACTTGCATTCTGGTGCCCCTGAAAATATAATCCGAATACATACTTTTAAAAACGCAATCTCTGGACTTTCAGGATGATTTCCAGATAATGATGAAAATTGAGCGGTTCATGTGGATTATAGAATATATAGAGAGAGAGAGAGAGAGAGAGAGAGTAAGAGAAGTTATGTGGTGCCGAAATTGTTTGAAACTACCCAAGGGCAACAGAAAATGCCCAACCTTTGGACCCAGAAGCGCGGGACTTAGAGATGAGAGTAGAGAGTGAGAAATCTCTAATCCTACATGCTTCACACGAGTCTCAAGCCATCACATTAACTTCCACCCACGAAACAGCCCCAAATCAAAAGTTGGCACCATATTAAACTTAAACTTCAATAGCCGTGTATACCATTTACCTATTTAGCCAATATCTTTCTTTAATATTAGGTCCATTACTATAACACCAGCTGTCTGTTATCGTCAAAGATTCGCTTTGCATTCAGCAGCTTATGGTATACACGGCTAATCTTCATAACTGCAAGGGAGGTTGGGGCACTGTGGAGCATGGTACACGATGGACCACCTCCTCCGACGCCCCGAGATTGGAATTTACTGTCGCGAAAATCATGTTTGCCTCCACAACCCAGTGCAAGGACACAAGCGTTCTTGCATCCTTTTCAGATTTAGCTTTTCCGCGCAATTCTGTGGAAATAATAACGGTGGTAAATTTGGGGGAGTTGCATGGTAAAGATTATAATTATGTGTAATCTTCTCATTATACTGACTCTAGATGTTACTTTTTCCACAACGACCTTCAGCTTTCTCTCCATGAAAGGAATTGCAAAAAAAACGGACCGGACACCGTTGGCTGTGGGTCTCTATGATGCTCCATTCATTATGATGACAAAATATTATATCATCTTGCAGTTATTGATGATCTTGAAGCATTAAGAAAGGTGGTCCAATAAAACGATATAAAAAATGTCAAAATAATGAGAAGTTTTTTTTTAAGTAGCATTTTTTAGTCCTTATATTGGAAATGAAATTAAAGTCCAAAATAACAACAGGACGATGACAGAGATATAAAATATTAAAAAACAGAGATCAAAGCTCGACGGCCCGTGTTACCCCACGTTCAGCTCATCGGGCCATTATAAGCTGCAGCCGACAATCATGATCCAGGTGTGGAGCACCACAGAACATTAGAACATGAACTTTAAAATGTCCTCAAATGGATTCAAAATGTGCTGCAACGTTCTACTAGTGGAAGATGCTGAGGGATGCGTCAAACAGTACTTTACATTTCGCGGCAAAACGAAACTCTTGAGCACTAAATATTTAAAAAAGTGGTCCCTGGTACCCTATCCCCTCCCAAGGGAAATTCAACTACGCAGTGTACGACAAAATAAACAATAGCTTGATGAAATAGAAAACGAAGAAATCAGAAGGTATTTTAATTCCTTCAAGGTGACTAGACTCCGCCTGCTTAGTTCACTAACAAGGGGAAATCTTAAAAAAAAAAATAAGCAAACCCATACGGATACCTATTCATCCATCGGCAATTGATTGCATGAAAGGTTATCAAAACCATCAGGAAATATGGCCATCCAAAATGAAGAATTTTAGTGGAAGAGGAGTTTGATCTTCGCTCAACGAAATGAAAACGCAGAGCGAATACGACTCAACCTCTCCTTTTTTATCATCCAAACAAACGAAGAGCCCACCAGAAGTCCGATGCCTGTATCAGGTACAAAAGAATCCTCTCTGGGCATGCCCAACCTGCCATCTAGACAAGGAGGGGATCAATCCCTTATCGTGAACCGAATCCATTATCAGTAAGTGGAATCTTCATGGAATGTCTAACATAATCTTTCTAAAGAGAATAAAATTCAGTATGAAGCGGGCACTCACTCCAATCATTGCAAAGTGGAATCTCGCACGACTCCCACTTCAAGCCGTCTTCTTCGATGAAGCACCAGGGTTTCTCGTTCGACGTCGGATTCCGGCAGAAATTCTCGTGGGAGGATGGATCCTGGTTCAGGAAATGCTCGTCGAAAAACAAGATCTCGTCGAACCCTTTCCCAACTGTACTGTATGACGATGCCACATTTGGGGAATCCCATCTAAGGCAGGGTTTTCCTGTTTCTGTCAAGCTCACGGTTCCCGTGTATTCCTTCCCCCTCTCCGTCAGTCGGCATTCGGGATAAACTACTTCATCTAGGACAACAAATCGATGTTTGCAATGTTTTAGGCAAAGTTCATCGAGGTCAATTAGTGACACGAACCGAATACGATTCGTGTCACCGACTGTCACCTCACGGAATGCAGTTCACGGGAATAGCACCAACACATCAGTTCTCTTGGAGAACTTGCAATCGCATGAAGTCAATTTCAGCAATCCCATTCCACTTTTGCCACTCGATTTCCTCACGTATGACGATGCATAACACCGGAGGATCGTTTTGAGAAATTCCCCAATAAAAAATGCCTATGTCCATTGCAATGTTCCTCGCACTCCTCTCTGATTCCCAGTTTTGTCACAGCAACTTGAAATGATACAAAGTAGGCTCTTTAAATGTCAGGAACAGGCAATGAAATATTCTTGTTCCTGGCACTATTGATCTTCTCAATAATATCCCCTGATTAATTTATTTTTCTTACACGAATAGGATAGTATGCTTTTTACTGCAAAAGTGCAGAAAGATGTTTTTATTGGGGAATTTCTCAAAACGATAATCCTGTGTTATGTCAACAGTCGTGCTTACTCGAGTTTTCAATTCTCCTATAGTTCTTGAACAATCAAATGTTGCCGTTGCATACAAGCATACATTAATGCTGACTATTTACTCCCACCATTTTGAACCCCACTGGTCAAAATTTGAAAAGGAAATTTCTTTATTTTTGAAAAAGTATTGTATAGGGTGGAGCAAGAGGAGGTATATAGTTAGCTATTTATTCTTTATTAATAGATATTAATTTTTATTTATTACATTTAATAATTTTGTTTATTACTTTTCCAGTAGGTCTGTAACAGCCATTTTCGTTGCTTAAAAGTCAGGTTCCCTGCCATTATCCTCTACATATAAATACAAAAATTAAATTAAATTACTACTGTATAGAGACTTTTGCCCCACCCTGTATATTTTATTGCGAGTTTCCTGCCGTGTCCATGCAAATTTTCAGTCCAACATTATTTTTACACAAGTGCAACCTTGCACTTGCATTTTTCGAATGAAATTTTTTTCTTTGCATGAATCCTAATTCAGATAGACTGCTCGTTCAATACGAGTTTAAAATTAAACTAAATAAATAAACAAAACAAAAACAAAAGCCTGAAATTTAAATGTCGAATGTTTGGTTGGATCACATGGCTTCACCACTATTTGCATTAAGATCACACCAACCACGCTTCCAAAATGTGTTCCCAAATTAACCTGTGATGAAACTCACAGCGTAAAATTTGAAACCAAGGTTAAAAGGCATTTCACATTCCCCTATCCAAATGATTCCTAATAGCTGGTCCATCTCCCGTTGCTGTCGCTTCCGACAAAATCCTGGCCGACACCATGCGTTTGTGATGGTGACGTGTGTTTTCCGCAAGCCCGGCAAATTTCAGTCGTGATTCTGTTCACAGCGAATCTATCGCTCTTAGGAGGACTCAAGGAAGCTTACATTTTTCATTAATTCTGATATAAATATTCCTCATTTCTGTCATCATTCTTGTCTCTTTTCCCTAAAGAGAATGACGGCTCCTCAAACAGCAAAAAAGGCATTCAAAGAGAAAGAAGTCTTGAAGACACGCAGAGAGAGAGAGAGATGGAGAGAATCTGACGGACTCACAACGTATGAAGGTCAAATAGCCATCGGCCGGGATCATCTCGTGATTTCTAAAGCTGATCAGTTGACAGGATCCATCCGATGGGCGAAAGCTGAAAGTTCCGCAGGGAGCTTGCGGGTCGGCATGGACGCATTTCACGGCGCAACTTGCCGAACTCGCCTCTCGGGACTCTCGAGCCACGGCTTTGTATCTCTTTCCCGGGGAAGCCAACTGATATTCCAGGGATCCGTCCATCGGAATCACCCCTAGAATCAAGTGGATCAGGAGAAAGAGGAGCTGCGTCCACGCTTTCTCCATCTTGAATGAACAATCAAGGTCGATATGGATCCTGGAAGGGGGAACTGGAACTCTTTCCCGGTCTTTCAGGAATCATGCGGACAAACACGGTCGTGGTGATTAATGGTCTCGGGAGAGGTCCGGCTGGACTCATGCATTATTACGCTCTGGATTCGACTGCTGTTGCGGAACTTTTTTCAAGCACATCATTATTTATTCTTCTTTTGAGTTCTATGTTTTGCCTTTTCCAATCATTGACAAGATTATGCATGATGATTTGGGGGGGGGGGAGGAGAAGTTCTCAGAGTCCTTTAACTCCCTAATCTGAAAAGTAATTATATCCTCATCGCCAAAGAATAAAACAATTTGAGCACTCTTGATGAAACTTGGTACTAATGTACCTCTAAATCGATTCAGGTTTCATGAGCGTGGGATGAATATTCACGAAGAAAACTTGCGGAACACTCCAATTTCAATGGGAACGAGCGGGTCTCACTAACCCCTCAAAAAGGTCATCCAGAAGGATTTCATTGAAGTAGCGTGGCTGGAAAACTCTTGAAGTGAAATCGAGCGAGTGTCATAGGATGAGGCAATTCGGAGAAAACTTGTCAGGTTTCGGCATTTCGCAATTGGGACGGTGTTGAGAGTCTAACTGCAAGGCAGTAGTAAGATGACACCTCTGGAGGCAATTTCAGCAAATTGTTAAAGTTTTTTTTATCAATTTAGGGTGCTCGAGATGCATGCGCCAGCATCTTGCACTACCCAGATGCACGCACGCCAAGCATGAAAAGGAGGCAGACGCGGCCTTCATATTAGGAAACCCACGGAGCAGCAATGGAGAAGGACGACGGCGAGGCTCTGCTTTTTCTTCCGATCTTCTTCCAGCTCCCTCAGCGCGATACGGGCGTGCTAGGAGAGCCCCCACACGATCTCGACCTCGCATCACGACATGGGCTCTTCGAAGGAAGGGGTAGCTATGGAGATCGGGGGATGAGGGTATAGAAGCTTGGGAACTCCTGGATATTCCCATCGTTTCTCTTCTTTTTCTCACTCATTCGTGTGGCACAGATCTGCAGCGTCTCCGTAATGAAGCGTACCATACTCGTATAGTTAGACCTCACTCTTCCATCTTTCATATCTTGCATTTCTACTGGCCATTTCCTTTGATAGGTTTACCACATCTAAGTTGCCCCCAGTCTCCAGTATTACTCGACTTGGGAAAAAATGACTCAATCAATACAAAGATTCTTGCAACTTTTTTGGGGACAGAAATAGGAGTATAGACGACTCCGCATAATGGACTACTCCAGGAACTTGGGAACTTTATTTTACATTGCCTATTTAGCCAATATCTTTCTTTAATATTAGGTCCATTACTATAACACCAGCTGTCTGTTATCGTCAAAGAGTCGCTTTGCATTCAGCAGCTTATGGTATACACGGCTATTGAAGTTTAATATGGTGCCAACTTCTGATTTGGGGCTATTTCGTGGGTGGGAGTTAATGTGATGGCTTGAGACTCGTGTGAAGCAAGTATTCAATAGGATTAGAGATTTCTCACTACTCTCATCTCTAAGTCCCGCGCTTCTGGGTCCAAAGGTTGGGCATTTTCTGTTGCCCTTGGGTAGTCTCGAGCAATTTCGGCACCAAATAACTTTTCTTACTATATATATATATATATTAGTGAGAGAGTCATGCCGATCAAGCTAAACCTATAGCCAGCACGAGTCCCAATGGGCATTGGGAATCCCAATGGGCAGTACCTACTCCACGAACATGGCTAACCTTTTCCTGTTTTTCTATGAATCAAAGTTTATTAAAGAAAACCCTTTCTCTGAGAACTATGCCTTTACATTCCGATGCATAGATGATCTCCTGGGCATTAACAATGACAGGATAGATCGTGATACAAATAACATCTATCCGGATTGTATGGAAGTTGTAGAAACAACTCAACCACCATTTCTTAAGGCACACTACTTGGATTTAAACCTAAGATTTTCAAATTCGCAGATACTGACCAGAATCTACGATAAGAGAAGGGATTATTTCTTTAAAATACTGAACATGCCTATGCACAGCTCTAACATTTTCTCCCACATAATCATAAATGTGATAAAATCGCAGCTGAATAGATATATGCAAATCTGCGATTTAAAGGTTGGTTTCATTTTCAACAGCGATCTTCTTCATAAGACATTGAGACATAATGGATATCCAGGTTGGATGCTTAGCAAAAACTTCAAGCTCTTTAATAAAGCCCACTATTTGCCAATCTCAAACAAATATGGAGAGGTGGGTGGTGAATATATATTTTTCTCTTTCTTAAGGTACTAGGGACACCAAAAAATCGACCCCCCTGGATGGAAAATCTGTTCTGTAATTGTTGTAGAGGACCTCAAGGAAGGCCTCTGGAGCCCCTCACTGAGGTTCTCAGGTGAACCGCATGGCCAGAAAGTAGGGTCAAAGGTCACGGCTGACCCACTCCTCTTCGAAAGCCATTATCTCCTCAACCGCTTCACCTAAATTGCTGAATCTTGCACCATTCTCTTCGTCTTAAATAGTTCTTTCAGATGAATGTAAGAATGATTTTATCCGTTCGTTATTACGGGCGTGGTAACGCGAAAAGCAATTTCCTCGAAACCTTTGCACCTCCATAACTTGCGCAAAAATCAACGAATCTGAAAAAGCATACGTGAGTTTATGCGTTTCCTCCTGCTCTATATTTGT